>DWAJ01001874.1:0-19997 GCA_018238005.1 Eurema mandarina | reverse complement strand
CGGGGACGAAGTCGCGAGCAACAGCTAGTGTTGAATATAGCGCATCCATTGAGTACAAAATCATATTATGGTTCGTTAAGAAACGTCTATCAAGATGAATACCGTTTGTAGATGAGCAACGCCTTGAACTTGAAACATGACCGCTACAGTTACGTGAATTAACATTTTAAACAGCTTATTACATCACTATAGGAATACATTATCACGTGTTCTTAACAATGCTTAATAAGCACGTTTTGGGCATTTGAAAAGTTCAAGATAATATTACTACTTTAGGTACTTATTCTTATATCCCCTTACTTTATAAAACATGCATCATAAACATGCATTTGCTTGCATAAATGTTACATAGACATAGTCTTAGTAACACACACTAGGTATAATTCATATAAACACCAAACATATTTTGAGTTTAACGCAAAAATAAGTAAAAAAGCTCGATTGAATTATTTTACAATACTGCATAAATGTTGAAATTCCTTAACAACTCAGCTATTTCACAAGAGCCTGACGCGTTCATTGACCTTTCGCCAAAGTCTAGGCTCACCGGTCTAGATTTAAAAGCTGATAAATGTATTATATAGTAACACACGACCAATCCCTCCTTTCGAAACCCAAGTAATGTTATTAGACAAAACTATCGCAATGATAACACTGCGATCAATTTGTTGTAGCTTTTAATGATAACTTTCATAGTTACTCTGTTTATAGATGTAGCAATGAGTCAAAGTAAGCATTAATTTTATTATATTGCAATTTATTGCATAAGTATTTATTTTAATAGAAAGGACGCTTAAAGCTAAACGTTTCAAATTCACAAATGTTATAAAAAATGTTGCTCCAAGGATTTCCATTAAACGGATGTTCCTTCCACTTTCACTTATAAAATTTTTCAATTAAAATTAATAAAACCTGTTACGAAAATGGTGTAAACAAATTTGAAGGCTCCATGGCAAGGTTGTGTTCATGCTATTAATAACCTTGTTTTTATTTTTATTCATAAAACAAATAGGTTCGTTAAATTGTATTTTTCTTTTAATTGGAGGTGACAATCTTTAATACAATACAAATGAACTCATCTTAGGTTCTATATATTAGTAAAAACTATTCATGTTTAAGTATTTACGAATTGTAGCAGAAAAAGATAATTTAAGTAAGCACTCAACTATAAATATGCGAGTTTTAAACTCGCATATTTTGTATATTCGCGCATAGTTGAGTAGACTTGCTTCGAGTTTTCTGCTACCTAAGACTATACCATCTATTTGTGTATAATATCTGTTAATTAAGAATATAATCTATCTACTAGTAGAGTTTAAAGTAAATCTGTTAAGCAGTTTTTGTGTAAAAGACATAAATATCCATACACCCTCACAAACATTCGCCTTCTTGATTTAAGTAGTGATATTTTTTTTAAAGACTTTCTACGTTAATATCAAACTTATAACATATAATGTAGATTACTATGTACAAACGAATTTTCAAAGATTGGTTCAGAAGACTTATAGATTTCACCTTTAATTACAACCTCTAAAATAATATTGGTACCTATAGATTAACTTTTGCAAACAACACGTGGACACTATAAATCGTGTTACTTCACAAGTATGTGCAAAGTGCACGCTATGAACTAAATTAAGTTAATGTTACATAAGTTACGCTGTTTGCAACTTAACAGCATTATTGTAAATTGAATTTAATTTCAAAAATACTATTTATAATCAATAAACATTATTATTTCACTTAGAGAAGGATCTAGTTTTAGATTTTTTAGATTTTAAATAAGACTATTAATTAAAATAAGTTAGTTTTTTTCTATTTTTAACAACTTAGATTGAAACTTATATAATTATGTATGTATCACCATTATTAACATGGTATCAAAATCCGGAATAAAACATTTCACTAACTTTTAAAAAGTATCGTTCTATTAGTCGTTACTAAATCATTATAAAGCAAGACGTGGTCTTATCGACTGATTTTTTATCTGTATTTTAACTCTAGTTACTACAGTACTATCTAATACGACTAGTAAGTAATTAATAACCCCTCATGATCGACATTCTGTTACGTTGCAAGGATGATTGATTGCTACATTGATTTTCTGTGGCTATCCGCCCATTACAATCGGTACCGTATTGTTCTATCATTTTAGAGGCAACCTAACCTTTATATTGTTGTGATAACTAGTTTTAGAGATAAATTAAGTAATTAGTTTTTAAATTAAAAATGGTTCGCAGAGAAATAACATAAAATATAAGATTTTTTCGAAAGTTAGTACCTACATAAATAATGTATTTTTTGCTTTTTCACGCAAAATATAACTGAAAAGATTTGGCTGAAATTTGGTATAACATATAGGCAGATACGATTCTAGATTAACACGTCTACTAGTACTAGTTTTTGACACGGGAACTAAAACTGCGCGGCTAAAACTGGTATACAGATAGTTAAAAATATTTAAAAAATATTCAAGCTTAAAGCGCGTGAAGTCACTGGACACATCTAGGTCATTTTTACCTTAACTTATTTTAATATCTTAATAGCACTTTATTTAATAACTAAAATGACCTACACTAAAGTAATCCTATTAAACTAACGTCTACCTCATTTGCGAGTTCTAACCCTCGTTCAACTGATGATAATTAATATAATTAAGTAACTAAATACGGAGTCATCATTAGCGGAAGATTAAAGCAACGAGCGGTATATTAAAACCGGTCCATATTATTTTCTTTTACTTTGTTGAGCTCAACTTCAACTCTGAAATTAAACCTTCATCTTCTTTATTTATTTACGATATTTTACGTAAAGTCGTACGTATGTCAGTATATTAGCGCTAGGTAAAGATTGTTTCCAAAAACTCGTTGCAAATATTAATTAAAGTGCTAAGCCATTAGATATTATATATAAAACTAGAGATCCGCCCCGGCTTTGCTCGGATTTATCATAATAAATCCAATTGATTGACTTCAAATCATTACATGCATAATGTAATGATTTGAAATGTAAGCTATCCTATCGTTAAATTTTTTTTAAACTGCACACGGTGTGCAAGTTTAATTTAAAGTCGGTTCAGTACTTTAGGAGTAAATCGCAGACAAACAACGTGGCACGTTATTTATATATAATATTAAGATAAACACAGATTGCAGAAACATACTGTTTGTACCACATCCCGTTTCAAAAATAGCAGCAAAAAATTGAATACATAGTAAGAGCCGAATTAAATAACAATTCCCCGTCTACAATTAATTTCATTGCTATAAAATTTAAATTGTAAAGCATCCTAATTCCCCCAATCCTATCAACTGGATTCAGTAATCGTATCATCTCACCTTAAACAAAGGCAGTAAACTTTATAATCTTTCGTTAATCTATTAAAATCGTGAGACAATTAAGAGTTGTCGTCATAAGATACGCCTTGGGCGAGTCGTGATTGAAACTGTTTTGATATCTTTAACCTGGTAGCTCAATTTTATCTTCGTAAACATAACGATTACTACCAACAAAATTGCTATACTTAAAATACCTTTTTAGATTTTTAATATTTTTTAAAATTAAGATTTGATAACTATAAACTCACACAGAAGTGGATTATACAATAGGACTGAAAATGATAATAAACAAATTGTTCGAATAATAGTGTATAATAAATAATTATGTCTTAAATCTTATATCTCCTAAGAAAAACTCGTCAAAAATGTCAAGCATGTCATGTCACCTCATTTATGCCGTGATGGTGTAAAATTATTATATCTAAAGTCTTTTCGCGGTACAGAAATAATTTTCCGTTGCAAAATAGCTGCTATGGAAAAATACTGACATAACAGTATTATATTTTTATTATTTTATTTATTATATTTCATTATTAATACTCATAAAATTAGGGCGTAGTATAATTCCCACGACCTAGACCATTACGTACTACTTCAAACAAGCTTAATATCCGTTGATTAGGATATACATTTAATGTAACATGCGACTTACGAAATCGGTATAAAAATGATAAACTGTCACAGTGCGTATCAGATGTAACATCAAGACAAGAAGCGATTATTCGCCCACCGTGAGCGCAATATAGTTCAAGGTAAGAGAGTGTGTACGACGCTATTACGGTAACAGCATCATTAAAGATCAACAAAACGGGTACAGTCGAGCGGAAAAGAGCTTACGTTTAAGTTCTTTTGATATTCGAATGGGGCGTGTGTTTACTGTGTGTAGTATAGAAACTCACGCTCGGTATAAAATGCTCTCAAAACAGAATGTTACAAAATAATCAGTCACAAATTTCTTATGGGACACAACGAGCTGTAATAACTTATATATTTGATATTACAAAAGAAGCCACCACTTTTACTTTTTATTTTTACTCTCGTGATAAGGCCTTTAGTTAACATAAATGTTTTTCTACTAACTAGGTAGTTGATAAATAAAAAAAAGTTTACTTAAAGCTTATCACTTTTAAAACTCATTAGAAACTTTTATGAAATAATTAATGTACTACCTACAAGATATAATTCAAACGTGAAAATGGTGTCCGCATACAAAGTAAATTGCGTGCTCAATTGTACTAGACGAAACATATTTTATTTGTACTTTTTATCACTGATTTTAGATAAGCAATAGACTACTCATATAATTTAGATGTATTAGTCAGCACTGATTAAGGATACGAAGTGAACTTTAAAACCAGAAGGTTACACAAGGTTTGTATAACGTTTGTAACGCTTTTATCGCGAATATCTACGCCCATGTATCTATAAATTGACCCATTGTATATGACCTTTACATTGTTTTTATGGACCTAAGTATATTTCTTATGAAGCTATTGTTGTTATATTTAATACCGAATGGTAAGTTTTAATTTGTGAATTAGTCGTGTAATATGTATATGTAATTATTCTACCCATGATTAAGATATAAATTGCTATAGATAAATAATAATAAGAAAAATTATTAAAGCGATAAAAAACGTCTTTATTGGCTATTTAGGCGATAACTTTCCTCAAGTGCCTCGCCTACTCATTTGCCCTATATGTTATAAAGAAAACATGAGATAATGTTACGAAGACAACTGCAAACAATGAAAAAAACATTTTGTCCAATTGTATCGTTTTATCGTGAATTTTCCAATAAAAAAGTTCAAGTAATTCCTTCGATTTATCACGTCGAACAATAATACGAATGAATAAATTGTCTTTCATATAATTGCGAAAAAAGATTCACGATAAAAATAAATAAAATAATCTAATGTTACTGTGAAAAATAGCTCACTATATATCATTTGAAATTTTTTCCACTTTAAGTGACTTCACACCTACTTTTGTTCGAAGTATTCTAGACTATAGTTTCAATTACACATTTAAAAGCATAAGTCTTTATAATTATATGAAACTAGTTTAATGATACATTGATTTACTAGATTTAACAGAGGCTTAACTCAGAACCTTAAATGATAATATCAATTAATAAGAAAACATATTATGTCCCCCTCATACCCTATATAGTAATAGATTGACAATTTCAGCCCGTACAGTAACATTTGAATGGTTACCCACACAATAATAATAAAGTTGACAAAAAAGGCGGACTTTGTCAAAACAAACAGTCTTTATATAAACATGCTATGTAGTTTGACAGTAGTATTTAATTGTCAATGAATAAGAGCTTATACAACATGACATGTATCATATTATGAATAAATTAAGCCTTAGGCAGTCTTATGTACCCACCTAGCTAGAGGCTATTAATCAATTTCACGTGATGCAAGCAGTAAAATATTTATTAAGTTCAAAATAGTACCAGGCACGTGACTTACAAGTCCACAAATAAAACAAAATAAAATTAAAAAATTACGCATGAAAATATTACTCGTCTGAAAATGTTACTAAAGTTTCAAAATTAAATAGGAAATGTTGCAAATTCTGGTTCCGACATCTGAAATAGGTCACATCACGGTCGTTAAAAAATCAACTTGCATTTTTAACAATTACGCGGGAGACCATCAAAAATTACCATTCGACAAATGTGAAGCGGAAAGCGCCACATCCTTCCGAATTTTATGTACGAATAAAAATAATATAGACGTCACATTGACCGACATTGCGTACGAAGGCCGCTCAAATGTCAACAGGACCTTTATGAGAAGCAGAACGATTGGTCCGTGCTCTTAAGCTCGGTAAGCAACTTGTTGCGTAACTAGCTCTCATTATGATGAGTGCAAATAAACACCTAGCGATTATACTTTTTAAACAAACTCCATTTGCAATGTTACTTGTAAAATAAAAACATTATTTGAAAAGGTGTGATTTGAGTAGATTTTGGACGAGAGGGTTAAGTTATCCACTAACCTGACGTATAAAGAGAAATAATAAAAATTAATATATAGGTACTATGCCCTGATTAATCTGTATATTAGTGAATGTTTCTCTGACAGGAACTTTTTAAAATAAACAACAATGAATCGAGGCACGAATTAAACTTCTCCTATGATATAAAACAAATTGTACAGTTTTGATGACAACTCAAAATATATATAGCCTTATTTTATTACGTCTTCCTCCTAGTTTGAAGTTCATAAAACAGCGTTGTCATAAATTTCCAATAAAATTGAGATATTCACCATAGCGCTTCGGCAGTGATAAATGCGGTTCTGCCAGGATTTATTATACTTCCAATTACATTTCTGTGCAATTACTTAATCAATGTATTTTCAACGCTTAATCATAACCAAAGCCTACGGTATTATAGCATTGTTATCTCATCCTCAATAAAAGTCTCTTTGTTATAAAACAATGACCTAATGATGAAATCTGAACGTAAATAGCTCAGAACAACGCGCTTCCTTGTAATTAACAAACAATTAATATTATTCACGGTCGCTTTATTATTTAATTATAATAAAACTATACGTAAAGATTGGTGGAACTACCGCATTTTATGATTGAAAGATTTCGTGATACGCCTTTCGATACGTATACGCATAACAATAAAAATCTTTACAAAGTGATAATTGGATAATCACAAAGGAACCTTCATATTTAGGAATGTGCGTTGTTGAAATACATACCCAAAATTTAAAAATCCGTATTGGAAATATAAAAGTGTTTCAATTTAGAATTGGTTAAAGTACATTTTGCAATAAATATAAGTTTGCCAAGCTATTTTACGAACAGTTATTCGTTCGATATAAAAACGAATGAATTAAAATTCAACTGAATTTAAAATTCGGCCAATTCGCAAATATAAAAACGTACTCGTTTTCTAGGCAATTTCAGTGCTGACTAAGTTGTTAATCCTTTTTATAGCCCTTAAAAACAGTTGCGGTGTTATATCTCGAATAGTTGGCGTTAGTCCATACAATTGCGATGAAGGTGGCAATTAGTGTTGTGATTCCACGATATGGGATTTAGCTTTGGCAACAATGTTAAAGGTCAATTGTAAAGTTATCTATTGGAAGCATTTACACGAGTTCCTATCATAATATACAAAATTGATTGATCATATATTTATTCATTATCAAAACGTTCTTAAATTTATTAAAAAAATCGAGGTGTAGCTAATGCGTTATATTATGTAAAGTCTTTTTGAAATGATTTATTTATTTACACACTTTATTATATACACTTAAGAAGACATCAAGAACAAACAGCACAATACAATATATTCTTACTTACGTCTAAAGGTTTATTTTCAACAGATTATATATTGGAATGCTGTTGCTTATAAAAATACCACACATAAAAATCGCACAAGAAATTCACTTACAAATTGAATAAATTATACAAAAAATACATTAAGAAATGAGATCGCATTCGTTACGAAATACTTTCAATTTATCTGTTCTGATTGCAACGCGTTAGGATTAAGACAAATGCTATAACGGTTGAAACAAGGCCACCTTTTTGACGATGAAATGAATTAAGATCATTTATCTTAATAAATGCATCTTACGATGTGACTTGAAATAATTAAGAACGATTGATATTAGGCAATGTGTAATCCGATTGTATGAGACTGATACTGAGTATGTTTCACAGTTTTTTATGTATTAACTAGCGACAGCCTCGGCTTCGCACGTTTTTTATCCATACTAATATATAAAGCTGAAGAGTTTGTTTGTTAGTTTGTTTGTTTGTTTGTTTGAACGCGCTAATCTCAGGAACTACTGGTTCGAATTGAAAAATTATTTTTTTATTGATTAGACAATTTATCGAGGAAGGCTTTAGGCTACATAACATGCGCTGCATAACACTGCGACTGCGACATAACGCTGCGACTAATAGGAGCGAAGATATAATAGAAAATGTAGAAAAAACGGGGAAAATTATTCATCTTTGAGGGCTTCCTTGGCGTGCGCTGCGAAAACGGTTCAAGATACAAAAATAATATGTATGAAAGAATTCGCGACAGTATATGTCTATCTTCTAAGATTGACTCACTATAACATAATAATAGAAATAGATCGGACGGGGACGAAGTCGCGAGCAACAGCTAGTTCTTAACATATACCTAATAATACCAACAGTGCAACAGCATATTATTAATAGAATACTGTTTTTACAAACATCAAAATCTGATCTGAAGTTTGCGAGATTAACATATTAAACAATTTCAGCTTAAAAATATTATTGTATGCCCTCCACATTATAGCCAATGATGTGGATGACATATTGATGACTGAGATGAGGATGTAATGATGATTTATGACAACATCTAATTGCCTTAGTAGAGACCAATCTATTTACCTACGCAAAGCTAAGGCAAGTCATTCATAGCTTTAATAAAAACACTCACCATCTGAAGAATACCCCACGAGGCCTCCAAATATCACCAGCACATAGTCCACGTCTAGTTCCCTCATGATCTCGTAGGCTTTATCCTCAGTGGAGGCCATCGCCTGCCCCACCCGCGATATGTGCGTGTTGTTCCACGTGTTGTTGTCTACAATGACCGTTCGGTTCGCCATGGCCGTTATTTGGTACCCGTAGTCCCACCAGGACATCACTTTTGCATCCTGAAGTAATATGTACGTCAGAATTAAGTAAGGTTGGTTTAATTTAACTAGTAAGTAATACTAAAGTAGACACATACACCTTTTTACTGGCGCAAGGAGCTAAAGTACTAGAGTAGCAAGTTGGACTTGCGCAAGTGACTATATATAATTTGAAAATAAAAATGATAAATAAAATACTTGACGATGATTAATTATCTTACTGGAAGTCATTTGTTTGAAGCTTTTTGCTGCTTAATTGGTTAAATCATTCCTCAAAATTACTTTACTATAAGCAATTGACACCATTATCTACCATTTTAAGGTTACTCTTTCAGTCCACCCCACCTACTCAACACAGTGAGGTGACAGACCTGCGGCGTGTTCATCTTGAGCCAGGTGTAGGCCTCGCGGAAGTCGTCGAAGATGATGCGCGCGCCGTCGTGCGCCCGCGCCGACAGCACGATGGACGGCGACGAGTACGCCTCCGACGTCACCCACGTGCAGTGCACCACGTACGAGCCCAGCAGCGCGCCCAGCACCACCACGAACACCGCGCCCACCTAAAGAAAAACACTTTTTTATACTTTAAACCGCTAGGTAGAGCTGTTTGTTAAGCCGAATTAGGCAATCTCGCCCTAGGACCCTCTTAACAGAGAACCGACGTCATCGACGTCTCATTACATACAATACTTACGAACGTTTCGTTCGGTAAGTGAATCAGTAAGTGGAGACCAGACGTCCGATTTTCCTTTCCTGCAATACTTTATATCCCTTCTTTCAAAAATCCTTTCCATTTTAAAATTTTTATGGACCGGCAGCACATTCATTACACACTTAACTTTGCGAAAATCCTTTATAGGCTAATTAAAAAATTGAAGTAATGTAATGGTACTCCATTATAAATATAATAAAACAAATAAAAAAGGAATGTGGCCAGTGCTTCTTTCTATTAAAGGCAAATTGAAAAAAAAAAAGCTTCAATACTCTTAATATTAAATTAAGTCAAATACAGAACTCACCTCAGACCTGAAGACAAAATTGTTTTCGTGCTTCTTCTTCTTCTCATGCTTCTCGACCTTCGGTTCGATATCCTTAACATGTAAGCTCAGTAAACTGGATGCAGCTATTCCAGACACTATGCACATTACCGGAGCCAGTACCAACATCAAACGAACCATGACACCCTGGAAAATTTAAATGTACATTAATAATAAGTGTACTAGTACGTATGTAGGTTTCATTTAATTTGGTAAGGTTATCAGCGATCAAAGTGTAACAATCATTGTATGGAATAGATGGAATCTTGAAGACTCAACATCTTTTCGACACACTCAAGGCTTCAGTTATCATCATAGTAATTTTTAAACAGAAGTAGAGTAGGTTAGGTGTTAGGTAAAATTGGTAAAAAAATAGAAAGGCTCAATATGGCAACCCCAATTTAAAAAATGAAGTTTAATCTGTAAATCTTTATGTAACACTCTTCTTTTTTTTAATTTGACACAGATCATAAAACATACTGATTTAATAAGAAAGAAAGAAATAATAATAAAACTACTACTTATACTATATACTAACAATTATAAAACAGATACAATTTATTTAACACTAGCTGTGCCAGCGACTTCGCTCGGTAGAAAAGTGACTTTGGGCAACATTTTTGAAAATGCCTAACCCGCGCCAACAAACGTTTAGGAAGTTCAACGTGATTCTTTAAATTGCCATAACTTTTTTATTTATCAACCGATCGACATGAATTAAAGACTAAATGTTAAGTTAAGCTTACCACAATATATCAATGAAAACCCCATCCAGATAGGATAAGCCGTTTCTGAGATAAGCGTGCACAGACAAAAATTCCAAAAATCATTGTTTTGGGTTCTATTTCGTTAATAAAAGTCTCATATAATATTTTTTCTCATATATCTTCCATGTACAGACAGCGACTCGTTGCGTTTTTATTATATGTATAGATAAAGCAACTTCAATTCTGGGGGGATTTCGACCGGAACCACCTTATCAGGACGGTGACGTCACACACAATACGAACGTGATCCTTATATAAATAATAACTGAAACAATACATCCAATACAAACGGCGACATGAACATTACAATGGATTTAACTTCGATCGGGAATTGAACCCGTTTCTTTCGACGTAACCACTTTGCTATAGGTTAGCTTTAAGATCTTAGAGTTACCTAATCTAGGTACTAGTTAAGTAAACATCCTTAATGAATTGTTATTGTTAAACTATGAAGATGTATGTATGTTTGTTTCTCTTACACGCAAAATTACTGAATGAAATTTGATACGCATATAGTTTTAAACCTGGAAGGAACTACAGGGCAATACTATAATTCATTAGCTAGAAGAATTAAAGTCTACATATAAGTAGATATAACAAAAATAATTACCGCTTTTAGAAAAACTGAGCAAAACAAGCCATGTCATTAATAAAATGGTAAATTAGTAGAAAATAAACACGTTTTTTAATAGCTTAATTGGCAACACCGTATTCCACTGCGCGGCGAACACTAAAGACACAATAATATTCAAATATTCTCACGGTGCTAACTGGAAATGTACGTGTATAATATTTTATTCCAATTGTAATTCCACATGGCTTTTCAATAAAAACACATTTCCTAATTTACTCGGAGCTACGTACGGTAGAACAATGGCTTGACTCACACACACACACACACGCACACGTGACTCATTCAAAGATTCCATTTTCAAAAATTTTTAAATTATGCATCGATTATCGAACGCTCGAATTGAATAAAGATTAAAAAGTTTGAATTACCTACGAATAATAGATTCGAATGCGTAAATCGAACATTCTAACTTCGAATTTCGAATTATAATAGAATCATGACGTATTACCATGAATTATATCGATTAGATTCTAAATTTGAATTACGATAAAAGATTCTAAGTTCGAATTTTGGATTGAATACGCAATAATTGCGTAATTATACCTATTTACCAGAACTGGTCGCAACTACATTCTAACAGGAAATTAAAAATAAATTTTAAATTATTTATAGCGAATATCGATCGTTATCTTTTAAATTTCGAATTACGAAAAGTCGATTTTTTAAGACTTCGAATTAGGAATAATACAGACAATTATGCTTGTTATATTGTTTAGTCAAGACCGGTTTTTTAGTTATTAATATAATGGAATCAGTGTTTAAATTTAATAGAAACAGTGAATAATGTTTATTGGCGTGTGACATTATGATAAAAACTTCTGCTGCCTGAATTATGAATTACATTTAAAGTAAATAAGTTTTTTCTTATTAGAAGGTTTTGATTTTTAACCGACTTAAAAAAGAGGTTTCTCAATACGACCGCATGCTCTTTTATAGGAAAAAAAGCTTCATAAATATATACTATCCTTCTTTCTATTTCAAAATAAAATACATATTATTATATTAGTAGCATATTTTACTGTAACTATATTAACGTTAAGTAAATAAAAATGATGTACTGAAGCCATATTTTTTACTCAAGTAAAATGTATCGATAACGCGAACATATAGTGTCAAGTTACCGTAAATTAAGTAATTTAAGTTTATCTAAATCTAAAGTTGTGTGACGAGTTCCATATCAGGGCTTGTCTCGTCCTAGCCACTGTTAATCGTTACTTGCAATTGTTTTTTCATACTGACGTTTGGAGCTAATTATTTTTGATTGATAGATTGTAGTTTTCTTTCATTTGTCATTGGTAAAAACATTTGGATATGACTAAACTTAGATAGTTACGTATTAAATGGTTTTTATTTAAATAACTTACGTTCATTAATTTTATATTGAAATATTGACTAGCCCAGTTATTACTTAGTAAAAGTACAATTAAAGGTGTAGTGTGTGAGTCTAGTAAGTTTAGTGTTACTAAATATTTAAGTTATTTAATAAGTTATAGTTATACCTAGACAATTTGATCTTGTTTAAATAAACCAATTGCTAAACTCTATAGTCTATACGTAACATTCACTGGCTGGCAATAAAAAGAAAAAAAAAATAAAAAAGAAAAAAAAACAAACTGTCTATTGCCTAACAGTTTTTTTCTACAAAACGAGGTCGAAACAGAACTGTCAAACTTGTTCCACATTTGAACTTATTGAAAAATTTGCCGCTTTTATGTTGGTCAGAACGGCCTTGGTTCGTAATTAAAAAGTAATAATGTGGCTAAATATTTAAAGGTCGGAATCTCGTATCTAAAATCGCTTTATAGAGAACAAGGAAATGGGTAAAAAGCTAAATTGTTATTAACTAAAACATTTTAACGGTTTAGTTTCCTGTTATTTGAAGTGTCTCGGTTAACCCCGTTAGGTATGCAATTGTTTCTGAGAAATTTATTTGTACGAAATTATGTAGTTAATTAATTAGGGTCTGTAGTTTCTGGTTTTTCGTATTTTCCGCGCTATAGATAGCTATGACGCGTATAGTGTGGTTTCAAATCTATACTTAAAATAGCTGAAGAGTTTGTTTGTTAGTTTGAACGCGCTAATCTCAAAAACTAATGGTTCGAATTGAAAAATTCTTTTTTTATTGAATAGACAATTTTTTGAGGAAGGCTTTAGGCTACATAACATCACGCTGCGACTAATAGGAGCGAAGGTATAATGGAAAATGTGGAAAAACGGGGAAAATTATTCATCTTTGAGGGCTTCCTTAGCGTGCGCTGCGAAAACGGTTCAAGATACCAAGAAATATGTGTGAAAGAATTATTCCTCTTTAAATGATCTAAACAAAGTCCGCGACAGTATATATCTATCTTCTAAGTTTGACTTACTATAACATAATAATAGAAATAGATCCGACGGGGACGAAGTCGCGAGCAATAGCTAGTTAAATATAATATTAAGAAACGACCCGTCCCAGCTTTGCATACATATACCTATTATGCATGTATTATACATGCTAGCCCCCGCGGTAGTTCCTGTTCTCGGGAATACCGGGATAAAGTATCCTATTATTTCAGGCTATCATCTACCTGCATAACAAATTTTAACTAAATCGGTCCAGCAGTTTTGCCGTGAAAGAAAGACAAAAACACACTTTCCCATTTATAATATTATAGATAAAACTTTCGCATGAATCACTTTATCTATTTTAAAAAACTGCACGAATATCGGTTGCGTAGTTTTAAAGGTGGAAGCATACACAGGGACAGACAGAAAGCGACTTTGTTCTATACTATGTAATAATAATGCAATGATATTATATTAAATAGATATGTTATAAGCGCAAAATTTTGAAGACGCAAAAACATCCTAATTAGGACGTCTTACCTTTAGGTGATTGGTTGCCGGTGCATTCACGCGCAACTGACAAAACGATCTCTTTTTCTCTTGTTGGTTGTATAATTTATCTCTTTTCTATCGTTGTGACTTGTATGTATGTGTGCTGCCGCTGCTGTGCGGAACACTTTTTTGAGTTGATTTGTATGGGTATAACATATCTATTACATAATCATTGATGTAATACTAACTAAATTTACCCCTTTATAAGCAAGATATAGATCAGTTAATACTTTAAAAATAAATTAATTTAAGTTTAACCAAGTATTCAGAGAATTAATTCGCTCGTATAAACAATCCTACAGCGAGTAATAAAATTGTAATAAGCCGCATTAATCTCATATTTTACCGTCCGGTCCGCCATCTTGAACACAATGAGCGTTATTGTCTCTGTTTAATTCCATTTTTGAAAAAATAATCCATTTCACATTTCATCTGTTGCCTCATTGATGAGTTTAGTTATGTGAAAAATGTACTCTGTTACTTTAGAATAAGGTTGAATTTTCTTTGAAAGGGAATAAAAGCTGGTTACTATGAAATTTTAAAGAAAATTAAGTCTTATTGAAAACATGAAAGATTGTTTTAACATTGTTGTGAGGCGGTGAGTGAGATGGATGTATTGGTAGAGGGAGATGGCGTCATAATTGTAACGCGTCAGAATAAAGTTAAAATTATGAATGAAGCAGTATTCGATGTTTATTGCGCGATATTTGAGATTTAACTTGGATTCCCAACAATTTATGGGCTTTAAGATTTTTTACTCTGTTTCGAATTGTTGAAAGTTTTTGAACGATACTTCGGTATTTATAAACATTTGGAGAAAGATTGTATACATTAATATCTTTATCGTAAAGCAAGCAAGGCACAGCTACCTTGCTGTTTTCCGCGTTTAAATACCTATTTAGTACCGAAACGAATCTTATATACCAAAAAATAATAAATCTAGTTCCAAGCTAAGCCGAAGCTTGTGTTATGGCAACTAGATAACGGAATAAATTACATATACATACTTTTCTTTTGTAAATACATACATACATAGCAACACCCAGACCCCAGAAAAATACAAATGTAAATTAGAAATATATTTTTCCGGTGTGGGAATCGAACCCACGACCCTTCGCGCAGAAAGCAGTTGTGTTACCACTGCGCCAAGCGGTCGTCAACTTTTTAGGTGCAGTTTTTCTTACTTAAAAAAATTAAATATATTTCATACACTAACTTACATTTAAACGTTAAAAAAAACAGTAAATAATTCAACAAAACACTATACCAATAACCGCGCTCACCCATCCAAACCCCGCCGCGCCAACCAACGCTTACCCAGATCACCATTCATTACGATCTTCCACCAAATGTCAAACCGTGGGACGCGTAATGACGTGTCAAGACTTCCACAAAGTTGTATGGTTCATTTAAATAGAGCGATCCCTCAATTGGGGTTAATTCTCGGGTTTAAGGAATATATGGAGCTTAATTATGACGGTTCTTTCGTAGAATGGAGTGTTATGTTGTAACGTGAAATTGGTGAAATGGAACGTTGTTTGTTTGTATGTTAACTAAGTAAGTCAATGAATCACGCAGTGCTTAAGAATTAAGTAACAAAACTCTTAAAAAATATGTAATGTATGTAATAAAAATAATAAAAAGAATGAAAAATTTGTGGAGCGATTGAATTGTTACGCCTTAAATCTATACTTTAATATGATAAAGCTGAAGAGTTTGTTTGTTTGAACGCGCTAATCTCAGGAACTACTGGTTCGAATTGAATTTTTTTATTGAAAAGACCATTTATCGAGGAAGGCTTTAGGCTACATAACATCACGCTGCGACTAATAGGAGCGAAGATATAACGCAAAAAGAAATCGACGGGTACGAAGTCGCGAGCAACGGCTAGTATTGAATTCAGTTCAATCAAGAAATAACAATTCAAAATATACATTGATAATAGCAACTTTTAAACGATTTGTTAAAGGTCACTATTGATATTTTGAATTAATTAGTAATGCAATAGTAAATGTATTTTTAAAACTCAATGTAAAAATCTCATTAACCGTTTAGCGTTTACGTAACAAGCAATAAAAGTGAGTGATCGGAATGAATGGAAGACTCACTCAATATGTAAATGACTCTTTCGATAATCGACTTCCCAAGGTTTTATTACTCTACATAGATTTCATTTTTATTTGCAAAACTTGTGCGAACATAAAAATTAAACTAACTACCTTACTTAATTATTATCGGAAATTATTACGAGATCTAGTATCGAAATATAGCGAGGCTTCGCACAAAAATCTATGGCCTTAGAGAAAATTTCATACACTTACCGCTCATAAAAGCAATTACTCAGCAGGTCGATATTTAATTACGCCACTTTCAAATAGATCCGGAAACAAGAAATTGGAGTATAAAAGCACGTCGCTACCATCTTACATCACCCGGTTCGTGATCCAATGTAAAGAACATATTCAGATGTAATGACCAATCTCCGGACGAACATACAAAAAAACCAACGATCATTCAAGGCATTAATGCATCAGTTAAAGTTTAAACCGTCGCGTCGCGTCGGCTGCGCGCGCGCATCCCTCGTAACAAGAACAAGACGTTCTGTTTTCAAACGCTCCATCGCTCGTGGCTCCAATTTCAAATTTGAAAACAGAAACTCTCAAAAATCGAATTCGAAACAACGACGGAAATTAAAATAAATTCCTCATACGATTTCAAAGCTCTATTCTTATTAGTCAGTCATGACTGAAGCTTATCTTATTCCATTTAAATTTTGACAATTACAAATGATTTAACTTTTTAAATGGCTACGATTTCATTTCAGATATTTATCTGCAATCACTGGCTATTGACTGAAAATTAAAAGTTGGACAAACACGGCCGTGACATGCAATACATTCTTTATACATTTTTAATTAAGTCTAAAACACGTAGCTCGAAGTCGTACCACACACCCGGGGTCAACATTCTTAGATCAAACTGAGACCAGTCTAACAAGACCCGCGGGTACACGCGACTTGTACTGTGGGTGGACGGTAGTAAACTGGTCGGCTCGAAGCAGCGTGGTCACCCATCAATCAATAGGATCATATCTCCGAACTAGCCGACATTATGATTTTATAAGTTTGAGTAATATTTTATTCAAATCCACACTTGATTGAATGTTTTATTTACGCTTTTATGATCTCCACGTGAAATAATAAATAGTGTATCGGACGCAACAGATTAAAAGGTATTTGCAATTTAAATACATTATTGACTTTTTAAAGAACGTCTAAAGTTTGATGTTTTCCAGCCGCGCGTAATCTGTCTCAGTCGTTCGTTGGAACGTCGTAATATTAGTAGTAGCTTCGTTTTTCAATTGCTTCACTAATATTTGAATTTGGAACGTAAACGTTTTGTTCGTTGCAAATGTTCGAAATATAATTTTTCGAACATCGTGATTCTGATTTTGGAGTTATTTGTTCGTTCGATTATAGAATATTTGAATTTCGAATTTCGTTTGCTTAACTTTTTAATAGTTTTTTTTTTATTTTTTATACTAGATTAAGTATTTCGTTTGGATTAGATAGTAACTTAAGGCGTTACGATTATAGCGAACAAATTTGGAACTGTACCTTAAGTATGGTTTGTAGAACTTGTGACTTTCATTGACCATTAGTGGAGTTACGGAGTAATCTACAGTTCGTCCAGGAATGCGATGGCCACCGGTCGCGGTGTGGCGCGTGCCGTGGCGTGGCGTGGCGTGGCATGGCGTTACGTGGCATTACGTAACGACACGCGCGCAGAATTCACCGATGTCTGATTTCCCCAAATTTGACACTCGCCTTCCAAATTTATGGATAGTAAAAATTGTCTAGACATGCCTTATTTCGGTTGGCCATTGTTATTCCAGCTATGTGTTCGTTGGAATATTTTTATGTCACATTATTGTTGAATTCTTGGAATTTAATTTTTTTAAGGTACTATTTTATTGATATTATACGACGATCTATAATCGATCAGTGTTTGAATAAAATAATACGAATAGTGCTTCTAAAGCCATGTCGTCATAATAACATGTTCAAAAATGCTCATTTTACTTGTATGTAAATCTGGTCGATAAAGGCATCGTCAGACAAACAGCGTCTCCATTAAACATAGCTTATTGAAGATTAAGAAAGCATTAAATAGATTACTATTTAAGGGTATTAAAATTCAATTATATTATTTGACCACACGCGACTTGTATGATGCAGCGTTTTGATATTTTGTTGCATAATAATTGTATTCTGAAAACAACACTTGCGTGGGAACCATTCTTTTTATTATAATAGATAACTTTATAATAATAATATGAAAGCGTAGAAAAGTATTAAATTTGAGTATTAAATAGAATTACTTAATGTTGATTTTATTTTAGATACTTTTTGAACATCTTAGGATAGTATCTTTAAACCAATATTTAGTTATTATTAATGCTGTAATATATTATGTTTATGATATAAAATATAATTTTACCACATGATCAATAAACTTACCGAAACTCGTGTCACGCACCCCGCGTTTACCTGCCGCGTTCCAACCGCCGCGTTCAACCGCTGCTAATGTGAACCCAGGTCCCAAGACAATGCTCAATGAAGGCTTGGGAGGGAGATAATTATTCCCCGCTAGGCCGACAGACACGCCCGCCATTGTGCCATGGCATTTATAGTGAAATTGAATATTTAAGGAATACTCGAATAACGAGATACATCGATATTTGTAAAGGTTGTTCACACTGACTTGGGAACGCGTCGACTTTTTGATAGAGGCTTTATTAATAAAAGCTTACGCGGTTGTATCTTCTTCATATAAAAATTTAGTAATAACTTCCGATTTAGATAGGAGCTTTTTGATATTGAAACAACATACTATACCTATTTATTAACTAATTCATATTAACGATACAAAAAATTTGTAGATATGTAAATGAGTACTTAGTTTAACACAAAAACTACTAACTCAATTATATAAAACTTTATAGTAATGTAGCTTTTACAGCAATACGTAACAATTAAAGATGTTGATTTATTAACAATCCTTTTTTATATAGCCTATGACACTCAGCAATAATGTGGCTTTCTATTGGTGAAAGAATTTTGAAAATCGGTTCAGTGGATCCCGAGATTACCCCTTTCAATTTAACAAAACAAACAAACTTTACTTCTTTATTATAAAGAAGTAATATATATAATTAGTATAGATTAAGAACTAACTCGCGAAAATGCTAGGCTTAGCAAAACATAAAAACAAAAGCCAAAAAGCTGTAACAGTTAAAAATGTCTTTTAACAGCAGCCATTTTGATCTGTATCAACTACACTACCAGAAGTAATAACAATATTTTTCAAAAATCAATTTGGGAGCGGAGCGGCCGTAAAATCAATCAAATCGAACATAACGCCGAATGAAATTTTTGCATTAACCCCGAACGGTTTTCGTAAAAATAGACTTTAGTTGCAACACTAACGTTTTAGGTTTCATTTTGTTACTAAGTTTCAATTGTAAGTAATATAATAGTAATATCATTATATTAACAACTAGCTGTTGCTCGCGACTTCGTCCCCGTCGGATCTATTTCTTTTATTATGTTATAGTGAATCAATCTTAGAAGATAGACATATACCGTCGCGGACTTTTTTTTAGATCATTTAAAGAGGAATAA
>DWAJ01001873.1:0-20016 GCA_018238005.1 Eurema mandarina | reverse complement strand
CTCGTTATAAATTTTAATTAAACAGATAAACTTAGTATTTTAATAGACAACTAGCTATGCGTCGCGGTGTTACCCGCGTAGTTCCCGGTCCCGGGGCAATACCGGGATATAGAGTTTCTTTTAAGTTGGATCAAACTGCAAATTTAATTTAAAATCGGTTCAGTAGTTTAGGAGTCATTCGCGGACAAACAAGGTGACCCGTAATATTTTTGGTAACGTTTAAAAAGGTTTATTTACAAGATAAGTAACAATATAAAAGTTAGCCATCGAAAGTGTATAGCTGTAACAATGTTAAGAATGAAGGCTAGTTAGGAAATGCAATAAGAGCGTCCGGCGCAGTAACGAGCGCGCGGCGGAGCGTGGCCGACACGACGCCGAGACGACACATCCTCAGAGATATCGCAAGTGAAAGCTAACATTTATTCTATACTTCCTACTAATATTAGAAATGTCAAAGTATGTATATATGTTTTTTACTCTTTCTGTTAGTCAAAGTCAAAAGTCAAAAGTATCTTTATTCAATTAGGCTACATAAAGTAACACTTTTGAATCGTCATGGTATTACAAAATATTTACCACCGGTTCGGAAGGCAGTCTCTACAGAGAAGAACCGGCAAGAAACTCTGATAGTCGCTCTTTTAAAATAAGAACGTACAATTGTAAATATAAACAAAAACTCGACTAAATAACTTCGTTAAAAACGGCTGGACCGATTTAGTTGAAATTTGGTATTCAGATGGGTACCCCGGATTATCACATTAAATACTTTTCATCTGGGTATTCCCCCGGAAACGGAAATTCCACAAATTTGCCAACATAAAATTAGACATATCAACTATGTACTCACGAACAACTCCCTCAATAATAATAAAACGTCACAGCGAGCGCTAGTCTAAACACGTTAACAACAAGAAACTCCATCCTCATTCAAATGAGCACAATGTCAATATCCGTAGTCCCAAACTATAATCCCTTCGACCCTCGTTCAGTATTTATAAACTACCCTCGCCACCCGCCCCGCCCCACCCCGCCCGCCCCGACCGCGCGCTGTAACTCGACATTAACACCTAACCCTATTGTAATTTACTGACCTTCAATGTACCTTTATTTCTATTTCTTGATTCAATTTTTCTGTATAGTATTTGTAAAAGTAAATGTAACATATAAATAACTCAATATTGGTATTTTTGCTATAGACATAGGTATGTATACAGGTTAAATTTATGAGTTTAAATGTTTGTGATATTCAGATAATGTTATCACGAACATGCATTTGATAGATCACTGATCTTTTCTTTTGCTTTCTAGTGGTACACTGAGAAAGATCTAATTATATGGATAAATTTACAGAGTTGAATGATTTATATAATGCATAGGTAATATCGCGGTAAGTCTGTTATTATATACCTACTGCAGTCGCAGCTATAATGCGTTGTCAAATACAATTTGTTACCACAAATCAAGAGAAATTCATTGATAGACATTTTACCGAATATAGAAACTATATGCAACATACGCATTATTTATACGTCTCGTAGGCGCATAATATATGAACACGAAATGTTAAACTATCGGCAATACGAAATACTCGACAACAGTTTAGAAAATGAATATTAAAAAAGTTAGCAACCGCAAACTAAGTTGGGAACTCATGCCAAGTTACAAGTTACCCGTTCACTTAGTCGGGGAATTGTCCTAAGCGCATAGTTTGTGTGATGAGTTACAGTTAAGTACAAAACTTGGAGGATTATCAATTCTAATGTTAATTCTAACAGTAGTCTAACAGTATACTCGTGGGGTTAGAAATGTATTTTCATTTTTATTACGTAACTAAATCTGAAAAATAAAAATAAAAATATATCCATCACTCCAGTCAATAAAAGAAATACTTTATATTATGAAAATTAATCTAAAAGGTAATATTGCTGTTCAAAAGAATTCCTCGTTCAAACAAATAAATACCGTAGAGTTACTAATCATTATATTCAATCAAGATTTTATTTCGTTACGTCTATTTAAAATTATAATTTAATACACTAGATGTATTACATAATATACTACTGCTGTACTCCGTCCGCGTGGACTTTTGATATAAAGTTTGACCCCCCCTTCCCCCTTGTAACCCTTTTTTCCAGTTAAAAAGTAGCTTGTTGTTTTATCTCAGGCTCTAAACCATCTGTGTACCACATTTCGTTCTAATCGGTTCAGTAGTTTAAGCGTGATGGAAAGACAGACAGACAGAGTTACCTTCGCATTTATAATATTAGTATGGATTATATGTAATTATTAAATATTATATACCTATTATTTAAATAAATAGCAAACTCGCTCAGCTGTGGATCTCACTTTAAAAGTCAGTCTCGCGGGACACGTTATGTTTATAGAGCAAACAGCTTAAAGGAAACGTGGCCTATCTCTATCTCAATGTGTATGTTATATGCTGTATGAGCTGTTGCTTTTATAAGCTATTTTATAAGTTCTGTTGTCAGGCTATGTTGATATTATTTGTTATGATAAATGTATTATTCAACATTTGTAATCAGTAACTCTAGTTGCAAAAATTAAGAATAAGAAAAATAATTTAACACTTAAAATAAACATCTAGTAATATTAAGATTAATTGGGAGTAATATTAAAAAAAAATCAAGGTTTTGGCTCATTTTTGCTATATGACAATATGGTGATAATAAGAACTATGTTACGTTAAATATAGGTATAAGATATTAATCGCCAAATGGTACATAATTTACTAACAATGATCAACAAGTTATCTTAAATCAAAGAAGCGATAAACTCCACTTCTTAAATCACCAAAAACATCCAAATAACATTTCCAATGTCTCGAGTTCTATAACTTTCGCTGAAGACTTGCGTACAATTTTAAAGCCCCATTCCCCGGGGAGCTGGGCCCCGCGTGACCGGGACAAAGGTTATCGTTTTATAACCACAACTCGATTTCCCGGAATTGCTTCTTAAGCCGACAGGTGCGGCGCCTGATAATTGAATTTCACTTCGAAGAACGTGTGACTAGAAGTTTTATGAGTTCGAGGTCTAATATAATTGCATCGGAAGTTTCTACAGTTTCTAGATACAAAAAGGTCAGCCCTGACATTGGACCCGCCGAATGTTCGTGTAGCCTTGAATTTCGAGAAGTTGCGACGGTTAAATGACATTACATTTAGAAGTTTCTCGTTTACGGTTCATAAAAAGAAATTCTGAACGTTATTTTTATTAAATACAGCGATTTGAAATAATCTAGTTTACGTGGATATTTTTTATTATTGTATTTCTCAAAACATGTAGGCATGTGTTAATACATTATGTATTTAAAAAATAAAAATGTTATTAATATGTAATTTATCAGTTGCCTAATAACTATAAAACATGCGCTAAAAAAATAATCTTCCTGAAGTATCATTTTTAGAAGTTAATAAGTTAGAATATGAATATTGTAGCGCGTTAGCAAGTTAGTTGATGATGGCGGTGTGTGCGAGTCCGTGTAGGCCGGTATACAAACACTACAACAATACCTATATTATGTGTGTGTTGCGTGGGACTAGCGGAGAGCGTTTGTTGTATTATGGTAAATACAGCTAGCCATTCTGTTGCCATGACAACGGACGTACTCGCACCTCAAAAAAACTGCATCTTTAATATCTCTATCAATAAGAATCAAAATTCGTTACATACCTAGCTATTACGATCCACGAATACATAGACATACAGGTATATAATAGTTCTTCCAATAATTTTCTCCAAAACATAAGCACTATAAAGACATACACTCATCACTAGTTTTCTGTTTCTGGTCCTCTAAAAGACCATTAAAAAAACCTCCCACTTTTGTAGTCGCTCAATATTATACGAAAAATTCCCACCCGCTGACTCTCACAACTTGTACCGAGGTAATATTTGCGTGGTCCAAACTGCAGGCTAGTTTGAATTTCAGCGGCGCTCGTTGACCCGGTTCGCAGTTTGCCAATTGATATCATTCGCTTGATGTATTTAGTTTTTGTGTTTGTACCGGAGCGTGTTTGTGTTCGATATAACTTGTTTGCTTTTGTACCGCTCCTCGGAGATTCGGTGGACGGATGTGATCCCAAATTGAGTTATTTCCAATTAAATATGTGCCAAAAACATACGTGGTTTGTTTTTTATTTACGCCACGTTGTTGTAAAAATTGAGATGACAATCGGTAATGTAAAAATTAGCTGATACTTACATGTTTGTGTAGTTTCAAGTTATTTTATTATTTTCTAATTATAATTTAATACGTAGGAATTATTTTTACAGTTGAAAAAAATAAACAAAATGTTCATTATTTGACAAAAATAGCCCCTGGTATAATTATTATGGTATCACCTCATTTTGTCAAACAAAAAGAGGTATATCTATAAATAGCTTAATAACCTGGTCCCTGGAATAACAGCTTTGTCTATCCAATATTATTAAGTATAAATGTAGCTTCTTCTTCATTTAAACTTTGTTTTGTGATGCCCTGAAAATTGTTTTTAATATATAATCTATAATATTGAGTATACAATCCCAGAAGGTACAGATAATAGAAATGAAAGCAACATTCAATAAGGTCCATTCGCAGAAATCGTTACTACTGTGAGACCCAATTTTGTAGCTTAAACAAGTTCGTCTTAACTAGTTGTTTTCCCAGAAATCCTACTGGAATTATCCCCTTGCATTTCTGGAAGCGTTGCTTTGCTTTCGTTAAACTATTTAAATATAACAATTTACAAGTTTAATTTCGTAATACTTTAGATGTTATGGAATTTTGCTGCTCCGGTGTTTCAAACGAAACACTACCATCTTGATGCCGATTTTAACACAGCTTTACCACTCATGGGAAATACCTTAAGACTTAGCATATTAGTTACTACATATGCCTTAGTCTCAAATCAATATCTTGAACCATTGAATTCGAATAGCCGATCTATTTTCCCTTTGGTTGACATCTATGCCGTATCTATCTTCCACTCAACAAAAGTTGGCCAAACGACGTGTCTTGTTAAAATTATACATCATATAGAACTGAACCTATTAAGTCCAAAGTTTCCAAGATGAAAAAAATATCTCAAACCTCTCCAAGTAACACTTTTTGACTGCCTGTTTTAGCGACATCTAAGATTATAATTAGATAATAATATTTGTATGTTAAAATATTAGATATTCTCGTGACAGTACCGTTTAAATTAATCCGGTAACGTGACTGCAGTTGAACTGCTATGTTATAAGCAATACTATTTATATATGTCTACATAATAGCTACTTGTATCGCAGATCTAATGACGATGCCGCAATCAACGCCCACACTCGAACCGGTAATTACCGGGCGCGCTTTGATGTATTACGATTAATTCAATGTGATAATCTCTTTGATTAATGCTCCAATACTCAAATCAGATTTAAGTACGTCTCAATCCGAGTTGTTTTGATAGAGTTTAATTGTAAACTACATGAGTGGCGTGATTTTACCTGCAATTAGTCAATGTCATTTCTCATGTTCTCACGCTTTCGACTAATAAAATAATGTTGGCTTGGATTTTTCTTTTTCGAAAATTTGTTTAAGAGATAGTCAGATAGTTATATTTAATGGTTTGACAGTGTTCATTCCGGAATCGGATTCACGAGTAAAACCGAGTCGGTTTGCTAGTATCATAACATTATACCAAGAATTACACTTAAAATCACACGACACAAATATAAATTCATAATTCCCGAGCATCTAACGACCCTTTTAATTCCATTGCTTTCTCACTCCGCAAATTCGTAATTAATCTTACTCCGGTGTAAAGAGACTTATTCAGAACGGAAAACGTTGACGGGAGGACTTTCATTAATTATAAAAAGCCTTGATAACGGGACATCAATCGAGTGTCCGGGTTTGATATGATTCCACAAATAATTCCGCCCGAGAGCCCTCGATACTCGGCAAATGAATAAATTTCAAATTATCTCGCCGATACTTCAAAGGAAATACTGAGCGATCCTTCGGCTGTGCAACTTCTAAGATATTTTGTTTATTGTATAGGCTTTGTATAACATTATACAGAAATAATATAATTGTAACGCAACTTAACTTTTTCGGTTTTATTGTAAAGCTGGAATCTTATCAGGAGGAGGAGGAGGAGGAGAGATTGTTAGCAACCTCCTTCTTCTAATAATAGGCAAACTTAATCGTTTTCTGCTTAACTTTGATGGTAAATAAAGGAAAAAAGATTGGAAATCCAGTGCTGCTACTTACGCAAAAGAATCTTTGTCTTGCAACATATTCAGATTTAATATGATCGACATGGCTATTCTACCTATAAGATAATTTGATACTACCATGTTTGTTTCAGACAAGCTCTGCCGAACGGCACGCTGTGGCTGGGCGCGTTCTCGGCGGCGCAGTACCGCAGCGACGTGCACGCCGCGGTGTACCGCTGCCGGGCGTCCGGCGCCGGCGCGGGCACCGGCACGGTGCTGTCCAGGGACATGCGCCTAGAAGCCGGTAAATTATCTTACAAATTTTTTTCTTTGGCTTATCTTTCTTCTTCTAAATGGCCAGCAACCAATTCGCGCGATTTGCAACTTTATCATAGTACAATATTAAAGAACACTATTTCAATAAACGACGTGGTTATTTGTCATCGTTACTACGTACGTATTAAATCTATGTATCACATAAAAACCCAGACCAAATTACGTGACACAAAATTTGCATGACATTTTTGATCCTCGATTCCATTAGCGGACGTCACAAAGGCGATACGGAGGGCTCAATCAAAGGTTTACGGCCTCTTCCATAAAGATTCGAATTTGCATCCCGACTGAACGATTCACGCCTATCCGACGGTCAAGTGCTTTCTACTGTACACGATTTCCATCCTTACACCCAGCGTTTAAGGAATAATATCGCTTGAAGCTGTAAAGTTATTGAAAGGGTTCGACGAGGATGATCGAGCTTCAATACTTCATTTCTTGAAGGTTTCATGCCACTTGACTTTGGAGCAATGTCACAATGATGCCCATGAATATGTTCTAACAATTGTGATGTTAACGACACGATTGCTGACAGAGTCTCATATCTTAAGAGTCCTGGCTTTGTAAAATTTGTCAGTTAACATTTTGACAATTAACATTAGCGAGTTGCTGATATTTAATGTTAATACAACAACATTGCTTTGTTTTTAACTAATATTTTACCGCTCAGACTTGGTAGGTACAAGAATAAAAAAATTGTTACTAATATCATTGGAGTCTTAAAAGATTAAAATTAACTTAAGTAACTACCCCCACCGTAAGTGCCTAAAATAAGCTACAAACATTTGTCTGGTGAAAGCTTCGCCACAAAGAATGACAAGTAGCAAGACTGCTGAGTCATCGAGTGGATCCTACACACGAGCATACAGGAGTAACTCATTGTAACGCATTTGCATAGGTACTTGTAATAGTGGGGTGTAAGTGAACTTTTAGTGGAACTGCCTACAGTAGACTTGCAACGAGATTCGTTTCTATATAAAGTGACCGTTATTATTTGTCCCGATTAGCCCGCATAAAACTCAATCCTGGACCTGTAAATATAATATAACATATGTTATTACACGATCAATCCAATAGCTTCTGACAATATTCTTCTTATATATTGTATTTATATCTTATTAGTTTTTATTCCCGTGTCAATAATAAATGTGATACTCTGGATTAATTACGCATGTAATCAATTTTACTACGACAGCGCCGAAAGTGTTTATTAATACCAAACTTAAAGGTACGTACTATATACAACTCAACGTATAAAAATGTTTCTATTTAATTACAATGTGACAATATTTGTTTCCATTCACAAAAATCTAATAAATGCTGAAAGGGCTAGAAATACTCCCAAAAAATTGCATGAAATTATATTTGGGAAATTCCATCACCGCTCACAATATTCGGACAGTCGACAACGAGATTAAGAATGAAATATTGCAAACAGGTAGGTCGCCTATTGTTTCCAATCTATAATATTCCGCTCCAATATCCGCCCAGTCGAACAAAATAAATCCATTCGACTTCGCGAAAAACACGTTTTTAATTCTAAGCGATTTATTCGACAAACAGAATGAAATTGGAACTCAAAATAAAGTGATTATTTCAAGATGGCGGACTGTCAATTGGCGCGAAATGAGAAATTGAGGAGTTCGAGCCGTTTGGGCGTAATCAGATTATGAGGGCCCCTTGTTTATTGTTTAATATTTATAGATAATTGGAGTTTATTTTTAGACAACTAATACTCGTTTTGATACTTCGATAAACAGCGTCCAATCAAGGACAGTTCCATTAACCCATCCATTACAGCAAAACTTTTAATCCCAAACTACAAGCTGGTGACCACAATGACGCTGATCGGCTTACACGCTCTAATCCCGTCAAAGTGACAGGGGAAATCAGCCGGTTTATTATTCATGCCGACCGTTCACTGTAGGCCCACAGCGGCCGTCAATAACCGAAACTAGAAGTTTCTAGAACAATCATGCGCTTTATGATCTGCGATGCCGTCATAAAGCGCTTGACTGTAAAATTCAAGTCTGGTTAAGGAAATCATGCCCAATTTAATAAAAAATTAAACTAACTCATTGCGTGATGTATTTTTTATGACATTTATATAGCCTTTTTCGTATGTTAATAATAAGGATTCTCTTGATATCTTGTTCTACATAATCGATTCTGTTATTTAGGCGATACGATGGAACATACATATTAAGATATTAATAAGTAGACAAGATATTCTCAACTCGCCAAAGGAAACCAATACACGTCAGTAATACTATTGTGTGTTCTTGTATAAAGTTACCCATACAAGAAGCTCCCCTAATACATCCCGACGTTACGAAGATGCTCGGTCAAGGATCTAGGATTAATATCAAGTGACTGTCACGGCCGACACGTGATATTTGGTAATTAATTACCGTGTCAGCTGGTAACGTATTACGGAGACCACAAGAGTAATTCGACTTGCTAAAGTTCTGTAATTAAATGGGAGATATACTGTTGTTAATTAAACGGAATAGTGGTATGTTTTCCTTTTTTACTCTGAGTAAGAATACAAAAGATATACTTATATTATTTGCTTCGGGAGTTTGCAGACTGACTACTATAAAATTATAAGCAACCATTGTTGAAAATTTTAAGCAATTATTGGTCATCCAAATTGTAAAGCAAAAATATTTCTACCGCAATACATAACTATGTAGGACCTTGAAATCAAATTTCGTCTCACGTTACATAAACATTGCATTATAATTTAGTAGCAGTGCCCGCTGTTTTACCCACGTTATTCCCATTCCCGGAACAATATCGGGCTGCAGTGTATGTATTCATCCAGGGTATTACTTTTGTACGTATCAAATTTCATCTCAATCGGTCCAGAACTAATTGCAGGAATAACAAATATATATTTTGGCAATTTTTTTCATTTATAATATTAAAAGGACTAGGATAAGATCCCCCACTTTCGTGGTAATAATGACATTCTTATAAAATGTCCTGTTGCAGTAATGGACATAGACTGGGAAGTCAGGATCCAGCCGACTCACGGAGTAGCTGGCGGCGTGGCGCTGCTGACGTGCGTCGCGTCAGCAGCAGTGCGGCACCACGTCACCGTCACCAGGTGGTTCAAGGACGGCGCCGGACTCACTCTCATTGCTGGAGAGGCTGGTGAGAAAATGTTCTCTGGTTGGTGTTGAATGTAAAGAGATAAGACCTTGATTTACAAATCTATGCTAATTACATATTAGGGTTACATTTTGTGAGTATGTCATGCTTTTGCGAGTAATATCTATAATAACTACATTAAAGAGCCGACTTCATAAATCCCTTTACCCATTCAAAAATAGTGATGAAAGAAGTATCGTATTTTAATAACAAATAATTTATCTATATTTCTGACATTGTCATCTAAAACCAACCTTGGATTGAATTTACTCGTATCAACATATGAACTACTTTTTTGAATTCTAAGTTCAGACCACTAAAAAAAGTTATTAAAGAATCTATTCAAATGCTTGACGCAATAGCAATATGAGCTGTTTAAAACAAACATATAATATTCAGCTTCACCTATCAATAACAATGTTAGCACTGCCCGAGGCGTCCCTTATCAGTTCACGATAAATGATCAACAATAATATAGTACAATATATAACGGCGAGCGACGCGGACGTATCGACGCCATTCTGGAGAGCGGCCAACGGTTCCGGGAAATTATAAATTAATTTCTCTTTCGCCAGATTGCTCTGAAACATGAGAATCGAATTTGATAATTTCAGATTTTCGCCAGGAAATTGATTATTTATAGGCTCACTAAATGTATAGTTAAATTATACATTCATTTTCGAAACGATTGGAAATGCATTCGCAACGATCTTGGTTTGACATTTTTCGTTGGCGAGATGGTCGCTTACCAAAAAGCAAATCTTATACTCAAGTATTGCCAAAATATCAACAAGCTGCTCTCAGTTTGATTATGGCTTTAATTAATTATATTGAAATGCATCATATGTAAAATCTACTTCTATGTATGAGAGTCCTCGTGAAACAGAGACAAAACAACTTTCTCTATAATATTTGCCTTACAAGTAAAGCCAATTGTTCCCAGTTCTGAGAACCAATTAGATCGTTCTAATTGTATTCAATTAACCATCGCCGATATCAAAGGGTAGTAATAAGCAATATTGGACGGATAATTTGCACGTGACGCAGCCGATACTGGGCCGAATTAGACGCGGTCCGGCTCAAATGGAATTTTAGAGTGTGACGTAATGGTTGCACGTGGATGTTTCTAGATCAACATCAGCTATGGATTGCTAATTTGCTTTACTTTCGGGTCAAACGATTCCCGTGCAAAGGAAAGGTTTATTATGCTATCGTGGGATTCAGATAGGAGAAGTCGCATATTGGTTGAGGTGATCAAACTAGGGAAGCAAATCTCTTCTGAATTCATTCTCATTTTATTTCACTGTTAAGATAGTCTTCCAAATAAATCGCTGAATTAGCAGCCGTCTATATTAACCTTGATGTTTATACGAGGTCGAAAGAGGACGATAAGAGGTCTTGATTCCCTATATTCCTTTTAAATATTCAAGCGATGTGACATATTTTAGGACAGGAAGCATAAAATAATATAACGCTAAACAATAATAGTCATTAAATTATAAATTTGATTAAATTTTACGTTTATTTTCCAAACTACGTATCGGATAAGAATGTCTCACGGCCTTATTTAATAATAAAGGACATTGTAAAATTTTCGCCCACGAGATTCTCGAAGGGTGCGAATTAAGACTTCCTGAGAGTCGACAGAAACAACGCTTTATGGGTTTAAATACTCGCCATTGAATGAAATTCAATTAGCATTCGGATCGCGGCTATTTCCGATCTGTCTGGATCGTTTCATTTTTTGATTACCACATTTAGGTACTAAATTATGTGATTATGATCCTATTGTTTTATAGGACTCAAAATGATATATATCCATTTTTGTAGTGGTTAAAATTCCCATAGTGTAAAAACACAATACTGTACCATGCAGAAGAATAAGACATTCTTAAGAATTTTGATGAAGATGATATGATGACTTCATTGGCCCAAATAGACCCAATAACACGAGACCCAACACACTATTGTATTAATAAAATAATTTGTTCGCACAAACAAGCAGTGCTATTACCTGATCGCTCGGAGTTTATCCGTGAAAGAGGGAAAGAAATTTATTTCCTCGTACATTTCACTGCCAATAAGCATCAAATAGAAAACTCCTGAGAGAAAAGCTTATGTTTACGAGACTACAGTAAAAATAGAATGAGCTAAAGCCGCGTTGCACTGGGCTTTGAGAATTTGCGATGAAGAAAGTAATTTAACACTTTCTAATATTATTACTTATAATATTTTTATTTGTTTTAAATCTAGTTTCTGCTTTCTACTTCAACAGTAAGGCGAGGTTTGTGGCGTTTTAGTTCTGAATATAATAATTGACACCTACAGCTATATTGTACACAAAACTTTACAAAATGCATGTCCATATGTTTCACAATGAACACTTTAATAATCGTCAACTAGATAGACTGGGTACTTTAAAGATATAATATTCTTTTTTTCAATTTATTAAAGGACTATCAGTCTATCCGCTATAAGTCTAAATAATAATAATAATAAATCATTTATTTGAATATAAACATGAGTATAATATGTAGGTGCTATTTACATTTTGGATGGAACATGTTTAGCCGCATTTCATGCAGCATGCAAAAATTATATTTTATAGGAAATACACTATTTTGTCTTCGACTTACTACATGATAGTAATTACATTAAAACATAAGTTAAAGTTAACAATATAAAAATTCCGTTCCGAAAATGTATGAATTTCGATATCTTATAATATTATCTCTCAATGTGAAGCCGTCTTCAACTGCTTTAGGACTTAGAATAAACTGTAGGAATGAGATTTAAAAGTTTCCAGAACGTTAATGCAAGTTTAATGTCCACTCGCGGAGAGATGTCGCGAATTATGACGCTAATTAATGGAGTGGTTTTAGATTTTTTGCTTTGCTGCTGTCAAAGATGGGAACGTTTTTCTAATTAGTCTGTTCTTAAGTATTTTTTTGACTATATTACAATTTTAGGATATTTTTCCGTCTACGGTGAAGACAGGAAATGTAATACTGTTATGATGTCCGATGAAGTGATAGGTAAAATTTAGAAAACGGAGTAAATCTATTATACTGTAAAATAAAAAAAAATATTATTATAAACTGTACAATGTTTAGTCAAGATTATAGACACGATTTATTATATTGCAATGGTTTTGCATATGCACACTGCAGGGTAGATATCTTTTATCGCAGCTGATTGTCTGCCTGTGAACCCGTCAAGGTGCATCAAGGCAGGAACATTCAGGGGGTTTTTAGTAGGTAGTCATTCAGAGCTCGACATAACCCCTCCACCTTCCCAAGGTGGGCGGGTATCCGTAACAGGATTTTTCCTCTGAAAAAAAAAGGCTAGATATCTTACCTTGAAAATCTTACTATCAATCTCAGTAAATAATGGTCGAAATATCTCCCTACATATATCAATATTTACAACCGTACGTCAACATAATATAACTGTACACACGCCACATACCCTGGAGTACTGTAACACTGTATTGAAATAAAACAAAGGCTAATTACTCAATTAGCGCAGGTGAAGTGTAGTGGAACAATATAATGATGTCGCTGCTATCAAAATATTTGTTCTTTGAACAAGACAATTGGCCTCTGTAGCTCAGTCGCGTTCACAGTCTGCTGACGACTGTCACACTTGTGCTTTAGTTATGACGTCATATCATAGTATGAGTATAGGCAGGTTCTTACGACAAGGGTAAGGAAAGTCAATGAGCTAAAAAGACTAATACTACTACTATAACTGTTTGTTAAGGCTAACTCGATACTGTAGCCACTGACTGAATTTCTTACGTCAATTCTATACTATCTAGTTTTTGCTTTTAAGTTTACAGTTTGGGATTAGTTTTTTTTAATGTATTCGAGTGACTAGCCCGATCGTAACAGAAAGAGTTAAGTTACTTGCATGTGTGTATATATGCATGTACAAACCTCTTGAATCACTCAACCAAATAAAGAAACCGTAACAGAATCAGTTGCGTAGTTTTAAAGGTTTAAGTATAAATAGGGACAGATGGAAAAAGAAAGCGACTTTAAGAAAAGTATAGTATAAGACTATGTATTGATAGTGAAGACAATTTATACAAATTCAATTGAAGACAGCGATTGTTCATCCCTTTACTATGGAGTATGAAGTATGGAAGGAGGAGGTCGATACTGGCTGCAATCCCTCTGATTGCTGATCAAGTTATGCAAATGGCGGCTCCTTATCTCGACGCTGATATCGCGATAGTTTGATACTTTATCGTGGAGATTTGGGAATACGAGTCGAGATTTTTACATTTTTATTCCTTTGCGTTATAGGCTTCTTGACAATGTTTGAAATCAAATAGATTTAATTTAGATATGTCTGATTTCATTGTTATGAATTCTGATATCGATTTTTTTATTAAAATTTACTGAAGTTTAATGAGAATTTTACATTACGATAGGTAAACGAGACAATAGCACGTACCAACTGTGGACATCACTCTTATATTAGCTTATAGATTATAATAATATTGATTTAATAAAACACGGCTAGTATGTCAATTCTATGTTTCTTATTCTTAAAAGCGAAATATAATTTAAAAAATATATCACATCAAGTTATTAAAAGAAATTGTTTAGAATTGAGAAACCTTAAACAAAACAAACATTGTACTGTTAATATCACTAGTATGACTGTTGACAAAACAAAATCAACATCGTTCCATATTTCAAATTCATCAAACTATATAAAACTAAAACACCGTTTTACCAACACTTCACTTTAACGGAACAATGCTATCGGGTTCATCTGTTTTGAGTCCAGCGAAAGGGCAGATACGTTTTGTGCACGTGGAAACGAGATGCTAGATAAACATTCCCGCATTTAGAATTCATTGAAAAAGTCGCACTGAAAGTTATCTGATCGTAGCGATGACGAGCAAACTGCGCGAAATCCTTCTCGATTGTTCTACTAAATTTTGCAGGAGGGAAAATGTCTCATTCCCTCTTGAAAAACGTTTGTTTTTGAAGTCTTTATTTTAACTATGTTTGTTATAAATTAAAGTTGATATTATCTCTTCAATATAGGGTTCCCATGGGGGTTGGCATTAAAGGTAGTCTTTAATAATGTAAATAATGGTTTAAGAGTTAGTACTACATATTATAAACAACTATACGACTCTTAACAGTAAAGCGATATATAAATGTGTCTTTCTGTCCTTTGGCTTTTATTCAACACTAAAAGCGCCACCATGTATCATCGGCATGATATCTCCTCACGCACTATATAGATTGCTTTAAATATTAAACCTAAAATATATCTACAATAATTCTTATTTAAATTAAGTTCAATTAAATGAAAAACCAACTCCAAAATGTTTATTTTATTCTTCATTTACTTTCCTTTCAAGAGCTCCGTAAAAAACGTGAACATGAATTTCAAATGCCTCGCCTTAACGTGACATCGACGATTCTATTAATGCTTAAATGCACTCGACAGAAGCCTGATTTCTCAGTCATGATGTGTACAGCTCGATAAACTTGATGTGTTTACTGTGAGGGGAAGCTATCTGACATCAATGAACAAGTTATATAGTACAGACAGTCTAGAAAGATCGAATAATGCTCGAATCCCAGATTTTTATATTATGTTTGTCTTCAACAAACAAAAAGATATCTTATTATAATCGAATCGTTGTATCTACGATCTATCTTCCCTCCATATTTGCAACATTATTTGCTCCAGGTCGCTACATAGTCGGAGGGAGTCGCGGAGACATTCTAGTGATACGTGACGCCAGGCCCGACGACACCAGCTCGTACTCCTGCGAGGCGCAGCATCAGCTCACTGGAGACAAAAGGAGAAGTCCACCGGCTATGATCGCTGTGTCACGTTAGTATGACTATAAAGGCAGTTTCTATCCAAACATCCTGTAAATAAAAGGTTTAACCCCGGTAATATTAAATCGATACTAATTAAGTTATGAAGATTATGGGTTAATAGGTTTGTGATGGCTTACGTAGATCTGTAGGTCTATTGAATCCATTTATAAAATTATTTGCCGTAAAAATGTACAATATTATTTTTTAGTAAATATTGAAGTAAAATTTGAAAAGGATCAAGTGTTACGCGGTTGAAAAGCACAGTTTAACTGCGTTTAAGTTTGTAAAGAAGAGTTCCTTTAGTTATCGCAATTCCATCTGATCTCAGATTTTCCTAGAAAACTACTTGACTTGTTGTGTCCCATATCCTTACAAAACATTACGTTGTAGACGGTGGAAGCAGTATGGCGCCGAGGATTCTAACGATTTCAGAAGAAGAAACAGTCCCTCAGGGCGGAGACATCAGACTAGTTTGTTGTGCTATAGGCAGCCCTCCTCCAGCCTATAGGTAAGTCTTTCACGTCACTTACAAAAAGTTAAGGTGGTCTAAGTAGGTTAAATATTCATCCAATGTATAATTAATCTTATACAGGGTTCATACGACATATGGACATTAAATTTAATCACGTATACTATGGCCAATTTTCAGACCCTACACAAAAAATCATTCAAATAGCATCAGTAGTTTAGTCGCAATAAATTTTTTAAGTTTTGGCTATTTAATACAGTAAAATTAGTCTCGAGAAATTTTTGCTTATGCAGTGGTGTGTATATTACTCAGATAGTTGTTTAGCTATAGGTAAAAAGTTTTGACAGTTGACCATAATAATTATGAAACAAAATAAATAAATAAATCGTCACTTGATAGTGGAAAGTGGAAACACGCACAAAACCAGTGAAATTCTATCCAAGGGTCATACATCTTAAAATTACATAAACGAAAGACGTTGCCGCACTTATCTTTGCATTACAATTTCTAAAATGCTTGAAGTTATACGAAAATAACTCTTATATTAGTGTAATAAGGAAGACAGTGTGAGCAAAACATTAGTCGTTCAATGTTAAAATATGATTATGATAAACAAAGAAGTAATACTTTAATTCAATGGGCGTGAAGGAGAAAGAAATAGATCACCGGTGACCGGGTAGAAAAATCAAATTTTTATTAGTGCAAATATGTCATCGATTCGGGATGGACGTTACGCAACGAAATGCGCCCGCGCTTTTTTCAACGTTGTGAAGCACGCTCCTGCTCGTGATATTTTAGTGTCTTAGGATAAATTTGTGGCAGTGTAATATTTATTATTGTTATTGGATACATATTGTGAGATTATTCGAGGGTTTTTATTGTGGACAGTGGAAGAATATTTAAATGTACTAGTATGGTATTTTGTCAATTGATTAAAAAAGGAATCAGTACAATGGTATGATATCGATTTACGGGTGAAGTGTATGCTACTGATATGAACACTATATATTAAATAAAAGATGGCATTATTCTAGCATTTCATAAACTAAAAAATTAATATTGTAAATCGTTGTACCTAATTTAACTATTAAAGAAAATCACGACGTCGTGCTATAACTACACATTTACTAATATAAATAACGTATCAATATTGTGCGGGTGAGTCAAAACTTTAAACACGTAATGTAATCAAAATTATCATTTATCAAATATAGAAGCTTGTCGGTGGTATCTTAAGAAAAAATTATGCGACGTTGCCGCATTGAGCACAGGTTACACAAGTTCAGTGTAAATATTTATAAATTGTGTTTTCATATTATGAGGATGATTTATAAACTATTTACTATGTTCGAAAAAAAATCTTTTATTTTTGATGTTAAAAAATTTTAAATTATTCGACAGTAGGATTAGGTATGTTTTGTAATACCAGATAAGGACACTAAAGTGTTACTGTTCGTAGCCTAGTTGAATATAATACGTTTGAATTGACTTTTGTGAAAATTTCCAGCTGGTTCCGTCACTCGAACGGTCGCCTGAGCCCCGTGTCCAACAGCATCAGGATATCAGTCTCAGAGCAAGTGCTGATCATCCGTCGCGCGCAGACAGCCGACAGCGGCGTGTGGACGTGCCGCGCGCACAACCAGTTCGGGGAGCAGAGGAGAGATGCCAACTTGAGGGTCAGGGCTCGGCTCGTCGTTAGCGTACATCCTCAGCTGCAGGTGACATATTTTTCTCGAATTTAATATTCAAACGCGAACCCATAAAGTACCCATGTGGCGCTAAAAACCCTATAAGTTAAATCGGACTTCTACTGGCCGTTCCATGTTCCATTTTAACGCAACGCATATGTTTTCTTGCATTTGTTTAATTGATTCATCTGCTTTAAAGAGTAACTTGCTTTTTGTAAGAATAAATTTCAGCTTAAGTTGATATTATGAATAAAATGAAAAAAAGTGAAAATGTAGCTTTACAATTACATTAACTTGTTGACATGGTTTTTATAAGTATTCCAAAAAACGAGTTATCATACTATTAAACCACATATTTATTCCATAATAAAATAAACAGAATACCAGATTGACGTATAACGTTGTAGCATTCCACTCGAGGATGTCGGCAAATTGAAAAACAAGCATTCCCGGCATCATAATATGGCGTAAGTGAGACGCGCCTGGAATCGAGTCGGATGTATCGTATCGCAAATACTCACAAATACCGCCTTCGTGGCTGCGCGAATATTTACTGACAAGTTGAAATTTGAACGTGACTTTTCGTCAGGTTATTCAGTTCTACGAATCGGAGAGAACTGTTTTATGGCTTTTTTTTGACATGTATATTCCAATTTTCCGGCAAATAAATCGGAAAGATGATACTTAGAAAAACGCTTGTTTAGCGCTTTATTTCTAATATGATTGCCTTTACAAAGTTAACAAAGTTAAAATTTGGACGAGCGTAGGCTATAGAATTACCAATTTTAAAAACTCCCGGAACACTTCTAATATTTTTGTACCAAATGGCCCGAGCCAATATTGCTGTATCTATTTCAAAGAATAGCACGTTTTTAATTGGAGTCAGAATGGATAAGGTTAGATGAAACAATATTTTTAGATTTCGATTTTAAGAGAATGCTGTTTTTATTTTTACTATCTGGCAAGATCTCTTTTTAAAAAAGATTTGTTTTGTCTTTTTTCTTAATCAAAATTTAAACCTGTTAGAGAACCATAGAATAGAACCATAGAAAAAAAAATATTTGGAAGCTCTTTTACAAAATTTTCAAGTTTCAAATTGAAGCGCAGTGTCCTAATACAATAAGTTTCCCTCTAAGTTGGGAACAGTGTTCGCAAAGAAACTATCGGAACCGCAGCTTGCAAGTCAATATTTGCTTCTTATAAATAATTCACGCGTCTGTATATGGCATTGACACGATCGAATTAACGTTGAGATTTGCAAGAGATAAGCAGAAATAATATTGATTATTAACTAATACACCTTCCAAAAAATAAATATTTTTTATCAAGAGGCACATGCTGTGAGAAGCTTGTCACAGAAGTTTCATTCATGTAGGCCTTAAACTGAATTTAAAATGACAAAACAACTACTGAAGGTGATATAGGTGGCAATTAAATTATATAAAAGAATGAAATATAATATTCAAGAATCATCTTGTAACATAGCATAAATACCTTAGAATCTGTTAGTTGAATGGTAACGATAAAAAAGATCATAATCTTTAAGTGTGATCTATAATAATATAATGGTACGCCATTAGGAAGGAGTCTGTTCATTAAACTGTCGTTCAAACTTGCAAGCTATCAAAAGATCATCAAAATTTTGTGTAAGCACATTAAGGCGGCATCTGTTCTTTAAAAGTTCTGAGCCCGACTGCAGCGAATATTTACTGAACCAATCAAACTGCCTTTGAAAAACCTTCATGTTTGCAATTACTTTAAGCCCGTTTATTTAGTCCGTTTGAATTCAAGTTGACAGACATTTATCTCACTGACAGTCTGCGCGCTCTTTAGAGATTGAACAGGCAGTTGGTTGGTAGATGATTTCAGTTTCAATCATGTCCCCGAAAAATGTGAGGGTCGCAATTGTATTGATAGTTGATACCGATGGTAAATTGTTTTGGAATTACATAAAGTTTTAAAGGTATTACATGAAGCCCGGTTGAATAACGATGTATTTAACTGTGACTCTGACATGTTTTGACAGCTCCCCTCATTGATTGTGTTTGTATTTTGGCTCACTATATTTTGAATCTACGTCACGGAACGCCTTTCCTGTAATAAAAATCAAAACCAGTGTCTCTTTATAATATTAGTAAGTATAAAAGAGCTAAGTGAATAGTACATCGAGTGTATTTGGTGTCAGATCGCGAACTCTGGCAGCACGGTGACGTTCAACTGCTCGGTGGAGGGCGGCGCGGCGCGCGTGCGCTGGCTGCACGACGGGCTGCCCGTGGGCGGCGCCGAGCGCGTGCTGCGCGTGCACAGC
>DWAJ01001872.1:0-20017 GCA_018238005.1 Eurema mandarina | reverse complement strand
GCAATAGCTTAAAATATGTTTAAACATTCAGAACAAGTAACGTGGTAGAAAAACTTTTATTATTTATTGGCGCATTACAATATCCAACAGAATCATTAAGAAACAATTATCAAGAGCGGCTATATATCACTGACACGATTATACATTCAGCATTACCTACATATAAAGAACTTAAAATTGGCGACGCAATAACGTCATTCATATCGCAGCCAATGAATTACAATTTCCATAAACCTTCCCGTTGAACGCGAGTGATTAATCAAAATCCTGTTATGTTAACACACGACAAACCGACAATACGACGTGGAATGCAAAAAGAATATTCGGCAATACATTCAAGACGAAATTACGGATCGCAAGGAACAATGGTCGATGCAAATTGAGGCTCGACGCACGACCAGAAAAAAGTGTACAACTTGTTCAATTCAGTGTACCATAAAGGGTGGGCTGCGCTTTTAAGGCAGGCGGGCCATTGTCGGGAAATATCATAATAAAAAATACACGACCCGGAAAGGTTGAGCGGGACTAAGGAATTCTGTATAAAAAGCTTTAAACGAGCTGTTTTATGCGCCAAATTCTTCAGTACTTTTTGTTTGAATGCAAAAATCTTGCGTATTTCATACTAACTTGGTAGACCGTTTGTTAGGTATAATTCACCTCGATTGCATTTACTGCAAGATAAATCGCCCTTAGAATATTTAACAGGGCAGCTACGCATTGTTTTATCTAAACAGAATATTTCTAACATTACTACCACCAGTTCTAAAACATATTCAGTTTATCAAAAAACTATTTGTCAACGATAACTTATAATGGCCACAAATCAGAATTCCTCGTTCCAATCTGTAGGTGTTATTATGTACATATGCACCGTAACTTATAACCGGTGGACATTCGAATAAATTATGTATTAGCTCGGGGTCTATAATTCAAGCTATTAGTCGAATTTCGTGTTCAGTGTCGAAGAGAAAGTCGCTACCAGTCTTCACTCCGCCCTATATTGACGTGCAGTACTATTCAGAAGCTTAGCGATTATATTTTTTATACCTTCAATATTTTTTTAACTATTAAAATCTAAAAATTGCCTCTTACCTTTTTTTTAACTCTATTTGAATTTCATAATCATAAAACTGTACACGAAACTCTCCAAGATTCAGCTTTTTACCAAATCATTTCTATTTTTTATCACCATCCCATTAAACCTTGTATTTTATAAATATTAGTTGAAATACTCTAAAAATAGGACAGACTATATACTAAATAAACTGCGCGAGAAACAACTAACATGCTCTGAAAGTAACAACATTTCTAAGTCAGAAATAATGTAATTTAGATTTCTTTGTAGGTTAGAAATTCTAACCTTTCATAAAGTCTATAGCTTGTCCCAAGCCCCCGCACGCGCTCCAAGAATCGATGTTTATCCGTTCAATGCTACATTAGCTCGTAAAAACCCTATAATTTCCCGCTGGTACGGGCTAAGTGACCTTAGGCGAACATTTGGTTCCGACTTTAATATTGCATATTAATGAAATAGCAACATTAACTAAGGCTAAAGTGCTACTTCACCTCCTCCTACATAAAACCGTTTTATCCGACTTCAAAAACGAAGCAAATTCGCAATCAAAGCCTATATTTTCGTAACGTTTTTTTCGTTATACTTTAAATGATATGAATATAATTAAAAACGATTTTGATTTAACTTTTACAACTTTAAAGGTATGCAATTATCTAAATAACATACTTAAAAGCTTTAAAATATATATTATTTATATAACCACTAGTTCGGGAGCCTATGGGTTCATATTATATGTATTTTATATTACTCAAAATAAAGTATTATTATTATTATTATAACTACTTCAAAACTCTTAATTTTAATTTTGAGAAAATCGACTCTTGTTTTATAGGTAATGAAACGTAATAGAACTCTGACACTACACATATAATAGCACATATTAATAGCACAGATATCAACAATTGATTGCAGTCTTAATCAAAGTAAATTACTCCGCATTGTAACAGTATTTCTCTTACTAAATAGCCCTACAGGCTTGGGGCGATATAAAGCGGTCATAGTGACCGGCACTGTGCCTGTTGAACGGTCGTTATATCGATTGTTAGATTGACCGTTTCCGTCTTTGAAGAGTATTGACATTGTCTATTATATACATGACATATGTAACATATGTTCTATCTAAAGCTTCATCGCTAGACCATATAACAGATACAATATCTTATTTGTATATATTTAAAACCTTAAAATCTGTAAAAATATTTAACTAGCTCTATAATAACTAATATTTTTGACTAAACGCTCGCATTGAGCGATTAGTCAAAACTTAGATAGCAAAACGGTTTCAGAATAATTAATGCACTTATAAGGAAATATTAACGTTTATTATTTATAAGAAGCTTATTAAAACTATTTAAAGCTGATACCTTATAAATAAAGTATCTACAGATTTACGATTCACACCACCTCCATTACATAATAAGCTGCAACTGCATTGTTCGCTGTTCCTATAAATCTGTCTGGAAAATTCTTAGACAATGCCGAGCTGGGAAGGATGGTTAATGGGTGAGATTTGTGCCAGGGTATGAATCACCGAGGAGCCGTGGGCGCAGACTTCCTGCATCGCCCACGGGAGCTGGAAGCCAAATGATACACCCCACATAGCTGTCGACGCTTTATATAATGCTGCAGATATCTTTGTCGCAATGTTGATAGCTCCTGATAACGTCTGCGCGCCTAGTACAAATATGAACGAGATGCAAAGTGTGATTCTTAAAAGACATTTTTTATTACGGAAAATATGTGTGTCTTCAAAATCTATTTATTGTAGGTGCGACTTTTCATTTTTAGTTGACGAACTTTCCGCTGTGGTTTCGTAATTAATAAAAACAAATTTCTCATCCAAGGAGAACATTGCATTAAAATTAAAATTGCCATGCTATTAAAAACAAGGTTAGACAGTACGATCGCCATAATGCAACTATGTCCAAACTATTATCGGTAAGTTGAGACAATTTTCTCATTAACAGAATCTTAGGTAGCCGTAGATAAAAATCTTTTGAAAGGGCTCGAGATAGGGCCGAAACATTTCGGTAACGTAACGTAATAACACGAACGATAATATCGCTTTAGCAATTAGGGACGAAATATCTGATTCTATTTGCTAACGAAATTACAAGCATTGTACTAATTCCAACAGGCGCGATTAATGTTATAAATGATTCCATAGTACCTATAGGTATAGATACATTTTTTAATAAAATTAATAAATGTCAGAAATAATAAAAGTTTAACTTTATTACATAAATTAAAATTTCTATAAAACCAAAAATAGGTTTGCCGTCTTATCTATATCATCACATTTTCCTAGCAACCACGAAATAATCCTAATGCAAAAATAAAAACTATAAAAACGCCGCGAATTAACACGACAATATCAAACAAAAGAAAACCTCCTACTCTTTGAAGTCGATCAAAAATACGGTAGTCACAATCATCGAAATCGATAAACGTCTATTTCCAAATGATTTAATAACCGATAAGTTTACTTATAGTACATACTCGTATAAAGACAATTAAAAGCGACCACCACTAATAAAGTATCGATGTAAGTACTGCAAACATTTGCATGAGGAAATCATTACTTTCCGTCAATTGTTTTAAATAGGGTTGGACTATGCAATAAATTTACTTTAAAATTACGTGTAAATTGTAGTTGGTAATTGAGTGCGACATTCGTTGATTTTGCAAATATGTATGTATATAAATATCTATTAGAGACATTTAATGTAACATTTTCTTTGTGTATATTTTTAAATGTTCATGAATGCGTTATTCAATAGAAAATTCACGTCCTGAATTTATTTACATATTCTATTCGGCCACCTCAAGCACACATTTTAAAGACGAGTTATTGAATCCATTAAAACCAAAATTATCACTTACGGCATTTGATAATACTATCAAGTTTCAACCATTGCCGTATATCAAAGCGATCTGTTAAGCCCACATATTTTATAATATTCAGTAGCGAAGACATTTACTGTTCATTTTGTCAACAATGCGCGGGCGCCTGAAACAATGGCGATAAGAAAATGTACCGTTAGCCGAGTCAAAAAACCGAACAGGTCAACTCGTGCGTTTTTAAAGGAGAAAGGTCCACAAAAAATGCACAAAAGGATTTATTACCGTACGGAAGCGGCGTTGCGTCAACTTTGATCGTAAATCTGGTGACATTATGAATTTTAATACTTCCTACAATTACATCGCATTCAATTTATCGCATATTTGATTTTTCATGATAATTTTGCGGCGACCGTCCTATGAATAATTCATCAATGTTTTCATTTGAACACGTTGAACTTTCATTTGTAAAGCCGAACGTGGCGATTTTTCATTTCATATAAATTACTCACACCCCTAAAATTTAAATAATTCCTCGTTTACTTAATGTCAGTGTTTTCGCGGACATTGACCCTCAAATTCATCGTCGTGTGTAAAATATAGTAATTTCGTTTTTGCATAGCCATTAGATAATGTTAACTCATAAAGGAAATTGCAGGCAATTTACTATCGAGGCGCGAGTAAACATTTTCTCGTGAATTTAGCACGTGCTTTTGAGAGGTGTGTTTTTTTTTATTTATAAGTTGCATGTGGAGATATAGAGATATCGGGGAGATCGCAATCGTGATCGTCTGCAAAATCAATACGGCGAAGGAATCGTGCTCAAAGTGGGCGTTTAACCTTTGGCCGAAGGCGTGCGGCGCGGGCGCATACGCCGCGTCAAACCATCCATCATGACCACTATCTGAGGCAAATTAACCCAACACAGACGCCACTGAACCTGCTCGCCCAGCCAACCTGAGCTCTCTCCCCAAACTAACTCATGCTCGTCACAGCTCAGACCCGATGGTTACTCTCGTATTTTACTACCCGAATGGGACATTTACAAATCGGTTTGCGCGAGGCACGTCACGCTTTACTATTTGACTTTCTTCCTCTAGTTAAGAATCTACGATTGTATCGGCGCGACTTAACTGACGGTAATGCATACTAGTATTACAAATAATTATAAATATGCTTTAGCCTATAATTATTTGTATTCGTGCGAGTGTTTATGTTGCAATAAATATTTATCGGGTTTTATATAAGTTACACTACGTCTTTTATCTATACTAATATACTTGCATAAAGATTTAATTGTTCGTTTGAATTAATAAGGCACGAGTGGACAGATTTTGTTTAAAATTTAAAACAAAGACAGTCTATATAGAAACGAATGTTCTTCAGTTGAGAGTATCTAGAAGGACAAAGACTACCTTTTATTGTAATGAAAGAATAGAAAATGAAGATATTTAATTATATTCATATTCCATGAATCCATCGCTAATGAAAAACCAGACCACAGTACAAAATTTGATATGTATACGTTTGTAAGTGTAGGTAGGTATTATTACACTTAAACCCGCACACAACGATAATGCCCATTTATCACTTTCCACTTAAGCCCTTAATCTCAATCTGTGACGTATCAATCGCATCCGAGATACCAATTACTAATGTAAATAAGTAAACGTAACCTTGCCAAGGATATAAGTGATAAATGACAGCCATTGGCAGTTTATTGCAAGTCATAACTTCAGTGGAGACAGCCAGATTGCCGATCATATCCTCAATACGAGAAAAATGACCGCCGACGCTCGATGGTCATCGACGATTCATGTAGATTCCTATCTTGATAATATAAACTAAATGTTTTTCAAGCGAGCGGTCTTATTTTCGCTGATGCGAGCTGAAGTGGTATTTATTTGATACAATCAGAATTATTTGCGTAATATTTCAAAGCTAACTGTCATGTCATCAAGATGATGATGATGCTATAAGCTCATACTTAAATTAAGTCCTACAAATATTATAATTGTGAGAATGTATGTTTGGATGTATGTTTGTTATTTTTTCACGCAAAAACGGCTAAGCCGATTTAGTTGAAATTTGGTATGTGGATCATTTTTTCACGCAAAAACGGCTGTACCGATTTAGTTGAAATTTTTATGTAGATAGGTGATATCCTGGATTAATATATAGAATACTTTTCATCCCGATATTGCCCCGGGAACGTCAAAATCGCGGGTAAAACCTCGGGGCACAGCTTGTAAAAAAATAAAATGAAAATTATATCCAATAAAGCCGCTGCACCTATTTTGAAATACGTCTAACGCACGTCTAGCATATTAATAATTATTATGAAAGTGGCCGTCACTCATGATTATATGCGTGAAGATACAATGATTCCGCGCCGGTCGTTCGAAGTAAATAGCAGTGCTATAGCTGCATTGGCGAATAAATACGAATTAGCGGTCATTATATACAAATGGTATGGAATATCCACGCAGGACATAATGAATTACCACTTGCACGATAATATTAGTATCCACTTTATACGACGTAGAAAAGCTGAATAATGCTAGTACTTTTATACGAAGAAAAGTTAAAGGCATTCATTTGTGAAAGTCGTCATAACCGTTTTTATGTTAACGATAATTAGTAGAGAAGTAATATCTACCTACTCATTATTTAAGACTATTCTTATAGATTTTTTAATGCCGTAGAAATTGTATGCTTTGATTTACAAGCTTTTTTGTATTCAAAAGCGAATAACAAAATCTCATTTCCTTATACACCCTTATTACAGATACAAATTTTTTCCAAAAAAGTTGGTAGGTATTGGTATTACGGGTAAGAATATTTTTTTAATAAAAAGAAATTAAAGCAAAAGTTGCTATTGGCAAGACATTTATTTTTATTATAATATCCATCAAGAGTAATATTTATTTTTTATTTACTGGATATTCAAAAAAAAAAACATTCCAAATTTACTTCCTCAACTAAAATGCCTAATTACCGCAACTGACGACAAAAATCGCGCCCATAACATTAGCTGCCATCAAAAAACCCGTTATTCGAACGTCGCGTGTTAGATAAGAGATCGCCGATACTATCACGGGTCAGAGCAGACGGACAATTACTACCCACTGTATTAAACTTACTACTGCAATTATATGATATTGCAATCATAAATAGCTTTTTACTTTTACGGCACCATTCGTCCAGTTTTATCACCTCGTTTATCGATCAACATTATTGCTTATAAGTGATTTAAGATGTACCTTCGTTAGCTGAATGTTGGTTTGTTTTTATTCTATATAAGTACAAAGTACTACCTACTTGATGGTTCGTTGACAAAGTAAATCGAAACAGATTTAAAAAACATAGCAAATGAGAAGCATAACAAGGAAGGCCTTGTAATTGCGAGCCCCTTAAAATTAATCTAAGATCTAAGAGTTGTATAAACTCAAAAAATCAATGCATCTATTTTTATATAATAAGCGGAAGATTTTCTTCTCATGCTCAGTAAACTCCTTACATTTTATTTATTCGCTTTATTGATCGAATAGCTCATACGATTCATCAATCACGGCCAGTCACGAAACACTTACTTAAACTCCTTGATTGACAAAAACCGACATGCGACCAATTTTTATGATGGAATAGATTTTGAAGTAAATTGTACTTGGTACAGGAATTTTTCCACTTCAAAAAGTAACTGCAGTAGTCTACTTTTAGTGGACCTTTTTTTACACATTCGACATTGTCGTAATATGTATGTATAAAAAAGACATCTACCCAAACAATCAAATTGAATTGACGTTAATGAAAATACATCACTATGTCTGATCCCATACTCACTCCTATATCTACAACTAGCTGTTGCTCGCGACTTGGTCCCCGTTGATTTGTTTTTCCATTATTTCTTCGCTCCTATTAGTCGCAGCGTGATGTTTTGTAGCCTAACGCCTTCCTCGATAAATTGTCTATTCAATAATTTTTCTTTTTTTCAATTCGAACCAGTAGTTCCTGAGATAAGCGCGTTCAAAAAAACAAACAAACACACTCTTCAGCTTTATATATTAAGTACAGATACAATACACGACTGAATAAAAGCCAGGCATACACATCACCGCAATCGAGAGCACCCAGTCCGTGACCATAAAACCATTGAACTACACATAACACGAAGAAAACTCCGAGCACAACAGTTTATCACGATCCCCGGATAGAAAGTAGCGTATGAAATGATTCATAATGACAGATAGACTTATTAACAATCCGCCATATATAAATCAATAGCTAACATCGACAACTGCACGAGGAGCGAAAATGTGAATCGAGCTATGATTTATTTCGAAAAAGATAAAGCCTTTCCCGTCGTTTATAACCTTGCAATATAATTTTGATATATTCGCTGACCATACTAGTGTAATATATTATATCTATGACTCTTCGTTTTGCATGTTAAGCGTGGGAATCTTAGCATAGGGTTTACTTTTAATTACAGTAACTATAATCGTCTTTTATTTGAAAAAGCATTTAATATTTGCTATCAAAAGTCTTTCGAGATAAAAAACGTAAGCCACATCTCAAAGGGCTTAGACCTAAAGTTAATTAATATAATGAGCACTTAATACCAGCGCTGGATCTCGGAGCGTACGCCTACGTAACAAATTGATGACCGTCTCCAATCGTAAATCGACTGACGTAACCTAAGTAGGCATCGCGGCGCAATGATGTATGCTATCTAACTCTCGAGATGCAGATAAATAAATATTTTTACACGCAAACAAACAAATCACCCGTCAACTCATAAGTCTATACATATTATGTATGTATTTAGCATTAATAAATCACATTTTTGATCATATAGTAATGTCACTCTTGATAATATTACGATCAGTATGAATTGTTGAATAATAATACATAGGTAAAAATTGACTTGAAGATAAAATTTGTATGCAACATATTAAGGAAGTATATATTACATTATATTACGTATTTCGGTAGCAGACATTAAATGCGTACTACTCAGTGTTGACGAAATTTTTGCTTGTGTGTAGAATTTAAATCGACGTTAAATAACATTTGAATTCCTCACCTCAATGTGTAAGTGTGAAAATTTGCATTATATTTTAAGCATGTCTGCACTATTTACATTAATTTTCAATTATGGCAATAACATGAGTGAAGAAAGCCACGGCCAGTCGTTTTAAAATATAAATAAACAGAACAGACCACCAATAAAATAATCACGTTCTCAAAACCTTAAACATTAAAACAATATAGACCCCACATAGGGCACTTGGAAAATGATAAATTCACAAGCAATTACACCGACAAGCGTGTAACCGGGCTATAAATTTACGTATTTTTAAGTTTTAACCATGACATTTTACGAACCACTGTTTATCGGATCTCAATAATAAAATCACACATTACCTGCCGATGGGTGGAAAATCAATTTGGCGATTAATCTTCGGCCGGTGCGTAATTATTTAAATTACAGCCCTCACCAATCACTACTCATTATAAACTATGATTAATGCGATGTCTACTTTTTGCTTTACTCTATACTCTATAGGGCGGTGTGCGTATCTGTTGAAATTACTGAGTTGCTTATTGTAACAGTTAAAGACGTCCTACACATAATCTAAGCTAGTTTATATTTTATATAATTTTAAGTAGGGATGTGACCTCCTTCAGATCCAATGAGACCCTTTCAACAGTTTCAACAAGTCCAACACTCGCTACTATTTTGAACCCTCTGAATCTATAACAATAAATTGTATACATATTTTTTTGGAATAAGTATTACGGGCGCCATTAAAATGAACATAAATAACTTTAAATTATACTGATATAGACTTAAAAGCGCCCATATAAGGTAATTTGAATAATATTCGCAAACGGAATTTTTACCAAAAAAGTCCGCATAGAAAGTTACTCTATTTACCGTTAACGTATTTTGTATTCAAAACATCAAATAAAACACATAATAAAATTTTAATACCAAAACATTTAAGATAATATTGTGCCTAATAAACTCGTAAGTGTGTCAACAGCTGATATTTCATTTGGTACAGCGAACACGACAAGATTAATTGAAAATTTAATTAATTTTGAGCACATTCATAGAGGAAGACACTAATCAAGCCGGAAGGCATTACCCGCTTTACGCGAAACCGGTTAACACTGGCGGGTGAAGGTACGCCAATGAATATTTGATTGAGTGAAAACAATCATTCTGTTCTCTCTGGAACCGAAATAATATCACAGAATGATTAGATACTTATTGAATATTGGTTTATGCTAATTTCTTTGAATTATGTAAACTATTTTCCTATAAGTCAACAACTATTTCTTTTAATGGAAATTGATTGCACTATTTGAAACTCATTAACAAAAAGTATTAGCTTACAGCTAAGCGTATATCCAAGTATTTTTAAAGGACATTTCAATAAAAATTGCGACAACCCTGTCATTGATATGTACCTATACAAGACAAGAATTTAATAGTTCGAGGAGCTCACTTATTTCAAACAAAATTTTCTAAAGCAATCAGTGAGTGCATCGTGTTAAACTTACGACGTTTCACGTAATAAATGAAATCACCATTTGATTTATTCAGTAATGAAAACCTATTCACACGTTTTCTATGCAAATTTCTAATTCGATGTTTTCAATTAGTTTTGCTTTCACCCATTGAGTGGAAAACGTTATAGGCACTGGAAAATATACTGCACTTGAGGTTAAGATATATGAGAACTTGCAATGTATATGTATTATTGAATAATATATATTTTTTGGCATCGTAGGTAATGATTGCTGTAGTGTTTATTATTTTAAAACATTTACATCTCCTTCTATGGTACCCGGGATCCCCACTCACTGCGGCAGAACGATTAACAGTGGGGTTTTGGTCGGTAGAAGTCCGACATAACCCATGGTCCTTCCCCGAGGTCCATGGGTATCCTATAAGGATTTCCCCACTATAAAAAAAGGTGGAACATTATACCAATTAGAACTCGAAATATCTTCATACATAAATGAGCTATTACTAATAAAAAAACAAAGGAATAACAACTCGCCACAAACGTGTTTACAGCTAGAATTTAAAGAAAAAATATTTTATTGCCGCCATATAAATATCTCGTCGACATAAAGATCGCTTTGTATTAACGCGAACAATAGTGTGTTACATTACAATGTTAACATTGTGAAGCGTTTATGGGCCAGACTTCAGATATGCCTAGATTTGGCCTTAAGAAGGCTTCAAGATAGCCTTCACTGAGATCGCACTATAGAAAGCGAGATAAAATATTTAATACTACAATTATTGCTGCAACGTTCATGACTTGCATTTACGGGTGCCATTGAATTAACTTATAACGGAATAGATATTTTTTAATGACATCTGTCTCTTTCACGGAAGGAAAAATATCATATAGTCACTGGATGTTTTTCTAAAATAAAGGTAGCTTTATTTTAAATCTCGTATTTACATTTAAAATAAAAATATATAATATTTCCAGCTCGTCTCATCACTTTATAGAATAAAAAAAAAATTAACAAATATAATTTGATAAATACATGTATAGCCTCGCAGGGATAGAGTTCTGAACTCAATCATAAATTGTTTTTCAATCATGAATTAATTTTATTTATTTTTTATACGAAGCTTTACAAGTGAATTTTAAGCTTAGCTAGATTTTGTTTTAGACTAAAAATTTAAAAGAAAAAAGGCTCACTGGAACTTTACCGAAACGTTGGTTTTCAGTAGTCGCCTTCTTGGACTAAAATGGTAGTAAACCGAAACGTATTTACTTTTTATGCAGAGTCTCGGAAAAGACTCGAAAAAAAACGCGAACTTTTTATATTAATAAAAAAAAAACTTAACCACAAAATACTGTTGATACAGTCGAATTTGTCCTATATAAGTTCATAAAATCAAAAACTTGATGTAGATCTAGATCCGGAAGATCATGTTCAGTACTTTCGCAGTCGCAGACGATACCTATACGTATGTTAAACCTTTTCTGAAATTCATATGAGCCTCAGTATGACCTACTCGATCGTGTCTCTATAAGGCACTGTGCCGAACACAACGTACAACCAATATTTGCATAATCGTCACAATTGGAACGAATCCATTATAATGTCGCGTGCTCATTGATGGACACGACACGTTGAAAATAAATTTATTAGGTAATGAAAAATATCCCGCATGTTAATTAGAATCATATAGTTGTTGTTTATGTTTATTTAATTCATTGCTTTGTTAACTAAACACTATTTTTCTGTATAATTTCATAGATTTTTTTTTTAATTCATTGTGCAAAGGATACTATTGAGATAACAATTATGCTGACAAGACAAAATAACCATTAGTGTATCCTACAGGTCCATCTGCTTTTATAGGCATATTACATAAGGAATTAAGATAATAAGCTTTTTGTCTTTTGTCTGACGGCACTAATTTCAGGAATAATTCACTATCGAGCCACATTACGAAATTGCTTTTTTCTATTTTGTGCTGCTATTTAAAATTACTATTAAAACATTTCCAGGCTATACCTCGAAGCATCGCTCGTTGTTTTATAAATTTAGACATTAAATATTGAATCTACATTAAGCTACGTATATTAAAAATATGTTTATGCAAGTGATAAATCATAACACAACAAACGTCTTCTATATACACTTCATAAACACCATAAGATAAAATAAAAAACAAAACCTTCTAGAAAGACTCTTAAAACCAAATACTAACATTAATAATGTCTCGTTGAATTTAACAATGTACCTTAATAAATTGTAACAGCTCAATTACAGGCTGTCTAATAGATTAAACTGATATGTATCTAAGGTACGACACGTTGTTCGCACGATCCACGTCGGTTTCACTGAAAACGTGACGATTATTGTTGGCATTTAGCTGAAGACATGACTCGAAAGTTATGTTCAACTGTAACCTGGGATTGATTTAAAGAGCTCAGTTCCAGTTAAGATTAATAGCTCTTACTGATACAGGGCGTATTTGGAAACTTTTCTGGATTACGAAAATTAAAAAAAAAAACAGTCGTTGAATAAGTAATTTTGAATATGTTACATAATATATAAAAAAAACGATGTCATTTTTCATTCATTTACATTCATTCACGATGGAAGTTGACACTTATCTATCTATATGACATCGTTGACTTTATAACAATTATGTTATGTTATAATTATTGAAAAATTATTATTATATGTTAATAAAGATTGTTTCCTTTACAAAATATAAAACCATTACTGCTTGATAATTGTCTTTGGACTTGCTAAATATATAATTGTGTTATAAATATTTGCTACTCGTAAAAAGTCGTATGACAATGCGCCCGCGCACGACTGTCTCCTGTCAATCAGGTTATTAAGGGCGCTTCGGTTCGTGGGCGGAACGCGCGGTGACAACCGAAAGTCGACTTCGCTATTTATCTATCTATAATAACTAAAGAGAATTTTGACGTAGCTTTTTACTGTAATTATGAAACTTAGAAAAAGCTCTTTGCATATACATAATTCGATATATGTATAATATGTACTTCGAAAAAATAGCACCCAGTCGGGGCTGATTTTAAATAAAATAATTATATCAAAATTCTCGATAAAAAAAAACATAGGTTTTATACATTAGCAATGTCTGTTTAAATCATCAAGAAATGCCCAAATTGGGCAGTACTTAAGAAAATAGTAGTTCGATGAATGAAAAAATAAATGTTCAACTATCTAGCTGCAATATAATTCTTAATAACCGACTACCCTTACTCCTATTGGTAAACTAATAACGTCTGAAAAAAGGCCCATAAAACATACCAGACGTCGGTCTATTAAATTTCCAAAGCACTTAAACTTTACTCCAGCTCACCGGTTATTCTTTACTACTCAACTTAATCCCTCAAGCGATATTGTGTTTCTAATCGTCTCAAGTTCCGAGACACGCGACTATTGTAAGGCGATTTTTTATTACCTACTTATCATAGAAACTGATTCTAACATGAAAACTTTGGCTTAAAGTGCTCAATGTATCTATTGTTTTTTAAACTGTTTTAAATTATTTTCTCACTTCGTTATATTAATGAGACAAACAGCATAGCAAATATTTATAAATATATTAAAAATACAATATTTTGCAATTGCTTTGGTTAAATTGGTCCTCTTGTAGAGATGATTTTTAATTTTCCCATTAGTTATTCTCTCATTCCCCGCGGTTTTACTCGCGTGGGTCCCCTTCCCGGGGCAAAACCGGGATAAAAAGTATCCTATTTTTTAATCCAGGGTATCACCTATCTACATACGGTCAATTCAACTAAATCGTTCCAGCCGTTTTGTCGTGAAAGAAGGACAAACAAACTCTCCCATTTATAATATTAGTATGAATTTGATACGAAGAACATACAGTTACAATATTGCAAGTAATATCGTGCTAAAATCGTATTGATACTTTATATCTGATAAGCTTGTTAAGTCTGGTTACCTCAAAGTGGGTCAATTTAACAATTAATACGCCTGCATTTAAACGAGCTTTCAAGATGCACGCGATCTCAGCCGAGAAGTGATAATGTAATAAAGATCTTTCGTGTTTTGTTGACACGATCATGACTTACGCCTTTGGTGGAAAGGTTATATGTTTTATTGGAGTACGGAAAGGTCTTTTAATATTGATGTAATCATTACATCACTGACTTTTATAAGTTTCAAATATTTCTTTACATTTCCATTTAGGGCGTATTCCACAGTTACAGAACTAAAAGGTATTTACTACCTTGTTGCTTAGGAATTTAAAAAGGTTTATATTATACATAAAATAATATATAAAAAATACACAGAGTACTTAAATAAGTAAGGGTAGCGTCATTCTAGGAGTGTTTCAGCAAGCTACAATTCTGAACAATTTATAGTTATTTACGTAATCATTATTGTCTATTTTGCATATCAGTTATAATCGCAATTAATTTTATGCCAAAAATAGATAGCAATAGTCATACACTACCGATACATAGCTATAAAATCCCTTAGACATAAGACCTTTAAACGAAAACTGTACTTGCAATCTAAATAAACAACCTAGTCTACCAATTTCGCCTACATACTGCGATAGAATCACCATGAGCAGTTACTCCGCCTCCGTTGCTAAAACCATAGACTTTTGTTAAAATCTAGCTCGGAGTAATACCTTTTATCAAATGAATCAAATAGGAAATAGTTAAAAAAACATGTAGCTCCTTTAAAATCTTACGAAATTCGATACTAATTTTATTATTCTATAGAAAAATAGAACTTAAATGAATAAATCTCTAAATGGGATTGGTTGGTGTGCATGAGTCGTAAGTGCTAAAGAGGTCTCTAGTCAGTTTGAAGCATATCTGATTGGAATATCAGTCCTGTAATCATGAATATAGTCGTGTTGAATGAAAGAATGTCTCTATATTTAGTTGGAAAGCTACCCTATACAAAAAAAAATCAGAAAAAATAAAATAAGCACTTGTTAAACGTTCATTTTTCAATTGCACAGCTTTCTCAGATCCTACCCGTGGCGATGAACGCAGTTAACAGCTCCGAGCTCTGGCATATTTCAGCTAATTTAAGTACAATGAGCATCATTGTGCATTATCTATCCTAATATATAGATACAGTTTGTTTGTGTGTTGTTGTTTGAACGATATATCTTCAAAGCTGTTTTTATTACTAATAGGAATCCAAATTGATTTGAAATGCCCCGAGAATGCTTTTGAACGCGAGTGAACATCTTAACACTTGACAAATTATTATGATCTATAAAGAGGTAGGCACATCGCAGCGAATAATTTACTATTTACCTAATATATATAGTTATAAGAACACATACCTCAAATATCACTCAATAATCATACAAAATTAAACTCTATCAGACTCCCCTCACCTGCAGGCACATTTCAAAGGCTCTTAACCCAACATGACCTACGCTAATACGATTCACAGATCCACATTATACCGAACATTATTAATAACATTAATATCAAATCCGGCGTCGTGTAGGCGTAACTGCTTTTCTACACGAGCTATTAAAAGGCTAATGCACTCACAAACACAATAAACCGTCAATAAATATTGATCTAACTGCTGAATATAAACTAGGCGATTTATGCATCGACCCCGCCGATCAATCACAAAATTAACTACGGCTTAGAAATTGTTTTACCATATACTTTGATTTGTACGACTGACAATTTATCAACTATTTGTACTTACAGTGACGTAAATTGATCGTTTAATGAGTTACTATTGTCGTACTTTATTTTAAATATTTACTTTATTATATATGTTCTTATTAATTGTTCAGTTATCAACATTTATGTCCAATTTACGTCGTTATCTGGCCGTAAGGTAACTAACTACTTTACCTTAAGTACGTAGTAGGTAACAAATTAGTGATAAATCGAGATTATGAAAGCAACGAGACGATTTCTAATCATCATTCTATCAATAAAATCCTATATACATATTGTACCATATGTCATCAGAATCGATCGAAGCCACGAACAGCCTACGCAAATAAATTTAAATCCTTTAAGTGTATTGTATAATTTTTCATTATTTCGTGCGTATGTCATCTCCCACGCGGCCGCGGGCGGTCTTATTGCCGGACACCTTTCGACCGACTTCAGAAATATGACGTCAATTTAAAACGCTGACAAGGAAATGGTTAAGGGCTTCGATTCCCTTTCGAATACAAAACATTTAATTGACAACGATTATCGACTGTAGATTGTAGTGTACACCATTTCTGTCACATCGCTTGGTAAGCTAATCAAACAATCCGTGTCCATCAGTTGTATAGTGAGCACGCGCATGTTGTTAAGGTAGAAATCGTTTGACGTCGTCTCCGCTAAATACCCTCCACATCTCAGCTCAGATTGTAAAGGCGAAATTTGCAGATTGAACATGCAACGAACACCGAACTCCGGTAATTCCATACTTTTCTCATCTCAACCTAACCTTAGCACTAATAACATCGAAGGAAACGACCTAATGAAAAATGTAAATTTAAGAAAACGAAAGAAGGAATCCGATTCTATGTCTGACATAAAAGAAGACTTACTTATCTCCTTTAAGAGCATGCTTAATGCGGAAGTTGCCGAAATGAAGGAACAAACTAATCAAATATTAGCTAGTAATGCTAAAATTTTAAGCCTGCTACAAGCAAATGCTGCGGAAATAAAAATTGCCAACGAAAAGATCTCTAATATTGAATTAAAGTACTCTGAAGCGGTTAAACGTATAGAAGATTTAGAAGAACAATTAAATGTTGTGCAAAAAAACCAACTAAAAAATTTTGTTGAAGTAAGGCAAGTACCAAAACACGACCAAGAAGATATTTCTCAGATATGCACCAAACTTTGCTCTGCACTCAATATGGAATTTCCCCCAGTTTCGGCCTACAGAGGAGGAAAGAGCAAGTTTTCCCCGATATTAATAGAATTTGAAGACCTGAAATACAAAGAACAGTTTCTGAGAGCGGTTAAACAGTTTAAAAAACAAAATAATGTCTCACTTAACACATCGCATCTTGGCCTGACGGAAGATAAATCTCCTATATACATATCCGAAGTACTGCCGGCATTCTCAAAAACAATCTTCAGATCTGCTAGAGAGCTTGTGAAAAATGGCCTCTTCAAGTATTGTTGGATCTCAAGGGGAAACATATTACTTAGGAAAGAAGATGGTCTTCCTGCAGTTCATATAAAATCATTGGCTCAACTAGAGGCTCTACGCACTACTTATACATTAAGTCAATGACTAGGTAAATGTTATATATTATTTTTACTTGCTTTTCAATTTCATTTATATTATATATCTTCTTATCATTATAAATTCTGTATAATTAGTATATTCGTATCGGTTTATAATAGTATTTATGTAACCACTCAAATCTCCATGCTTCTACAAAATCATGTCCATAATCACGTAGCTTTGCAAACAGACAAGATTCCTTTTTTAATTGACATTTACCAAGCATCATGGTTAATGATGTAGATTTTATTGCATCAAGCGTTGATCGAGAGATTAACGCTGGTGAATCTTGCTCTGTTTGCGATATAAATGCCTTCCAAAATGCTTGCCCACATAATAGTAGTAGCCTAAAAGTAATTGTTCAAAATATTCGCAGTATACGTAAAAATTTCCTAGATTTTAGTGTATTTCTTTCTTCAAGTCCAGTAACGTTTGATATAATAATTCTGACAGAATGTTGGCTCCAGGATGACTCTGCAGTGCCAAGCATTGATAATTATCGGTTATTCAATACTTGCAAACATCTTAACAAGAGTAGCGGTGTTGTTGTATACGTTCAAGCTGAATTAACTAATGTATCTGCATATGAGCCTCATATCCACGATGCTGACAGCATAGTTATTCAAATAGATAATTCTCATGCCTTTGTCTGTATCTATAGATCTCCCTCATTTCACTCTATTTCAAACTTCTTAATGTCTTTAGACATTCTTCTCTTTGATTTAAAACATATACCAAATGTCTATATTACCGGAGACCTTAATATTGATATAGGTATTAACAACAATGACAAACGATCAGATGAATATTTAGACTTACTTGCATCTCATAGTTTTCTACCTAGTCACACGCTGCCTACACGAAACAGCTCCTGTCTTGACCACTGTATGGTTAGATCTCCGATAAATATATTCACTGCAGTTTGTATGACCTCAATCACTGATCACTATAGTCTTCTTTTATCCGTTCCTACAGCAAATCATTCACCCCCTACAAGAAATGAACCTACACTGAAATTAATTTGTTACGTTAAGGCTCGGAAATTGTTATTAGATTGCGATTGGTCTGTACTGTTATCAATAAGTGATCCGCAAAAGGCCACAGATATGTTCACAAAAACCGTAATCGATATTAAAGATAAATGTACTTTTATTAAAAAAATAGCAAACAGAAAACGAATTCTTCAACCATGGATAACACCAGGATTGTTAAGATGTTTACGATTTCGTGACACTCTTCATCGGCGCCATAAAGAAACTCCACTGGACTTGGAACTGAAGACTATCTATAGACGATACAGAAACTGTTGTAACAACTTATTACATAGGTTAAAAAATGAATACGAACAATCTAATTTACTTCTAAACAAAAACAATATAAAAAAAGAATGGCAAATTATTAAACGAATATGTGGTCTCAATGGTAACAAAAAAGGGTCAAATGTAGAAGGACTATTAAATATTAAACAAAATCAGCAAGAATCAATCGATCACGTAAACAATTTTTTCGTTAACATAGGTAGTCAGCTTGCTGATACAATTCTTAATAGCCTTAACATGTGCCAAGAAGATCTCTGTTATAACTTTGTTCAAAGCGCTTCCCCTGTGAAATCTTTTACTCTTCTACCTACAGATCACCAAGAAATTGGTGAAACAATCAGGACCTTAAAATCTACCTCCTCCTCCGGTCAGGATGGTATATCATCAGTTTTCATTAAAAACATGCTCGACATCCTCTGTGTCCCTATCACACATATCTGTAATTTATGCCTTGAAAATGGTGTCTTTCCTACCTCACTTAAAGAAGCAACCGTCCTTCCAGTTTTTAAGACAGGTGACAGTGAAAACATTACGAACTACCGCCCTATTTCCTTGTTACCGACTTTATCCAAAATCCTAGAAAAACTTATAAATAAGCGGCTCAAAAATTACCTTGAACAGAACAATCTTATATCATCTAATCAATTTGGGTTTCGAGAAAAACTTTCTACAAGCCATGCTATTAACTCTTTAGTTTCTCACGTCACTGATAGTCTAGATAAAAAACTTAAATGTGTAGGGATTTTTCTGGATTTGGCTAAGGCATTCGATACTGTGTCAATACCACTTCTTCTGGTGAAACTGGAATCAATTGGTATCCGAGGTCTTGCACTCACTCTGTTCCGCAGCTACCTTACACAAAGATATCAATTAGTACGTATCGGAGATACTCTAAGTTGCAGGAAGCCCGTTAAGTATGGTGTCCCTCAAGGTTCGGTACTCGGTCCTACCCTGTTTTTAATCTACATTGATGGACTTTGCAGAC
>DWAJ01001871.1:0-20018 GCA_018238005.1 Eurema mandarina | reverse complement strand
CGGCCACGACGACGTGGTCACGCGCATGAAGAACGTCGAGATGATCGAGCTGGGCCGCAATCGCATACGGCCCTGGTACTTCGCGCCCTACCCGCAGGTTGATTCTTTTTATTTTTTTAAGGTTAGACCGCCGACTTAAAAATTATTATTAGAGAACATTGCCATATGATATGACATAGATCGTGGCGTTACAATCATATGCCTCAAGGAAGTTTTATTACGAAAGTTGAGCTTAAGTAACGGTCAAGCACGAGACGGAGTGGATTCGTGTACTTTGCGGAAAATTCTGCGGAAGCGCCTCTACCTGGTTTGGTAAGACGGTTCAAGTCCCACATAACGCTCGGTCTTTTACCTAAGGTCCATCCATATATAAGGATTTCCCAATATTGATGTGGATGAATGTTTCAAATAAGTGAATATTGTAATTATGTACTTATAAAAACAAGGTTCAAGATGTAATATGATAAAATAAATCTATATGTTTTCTTTTCAGGAAATGGTAAACCTACCTTGTATATACATCTGTGAATTCTGCTTAAAATACAGGAAAAGTAAAAAGTGTTTGGAACGCCACTTAGTGAGTATAATAAATAGTTCATATCATTTATTTATTATTTCAATAATCAAAAATAAAAACACAATATTATATAATAAATTTCAGATTAAGTGCAAGTTAAAACATCCTCCGGGCAATGAAATATACAGAAAAGGCAGTATATCCTTCTTCGAGATAGATGGAAGGAAAAATAAGACATATGCTCAAAATCTCTGTCTACTGGCCAAATTGTTCCTCGACCACAAAACTCTGTACTACGACACTGATCCTTTCTTATTTTATGTCATGACTGACTTTGATTCTAGAGGTATTATTAGTCTTTTATTTAACTGCTAGTCGCGCCCCGCAGATTTATCTCCATTTATGCATGTATAATACAAAAACCTTCCTCTTGAATTACTCAATCAGTGTTTTTAAAGATTTAAGCATTCATAGAGACAGACAGAAGTATGTGACTGGTGTTTATTATCTTGTAATGCATTTAAAAATTCTTGTAAAGCTCACTGTAATTGGAATACAGTGCGATTGAATAAAGAAAGTTGGTAACATTAATTAACAAAGAAGATAGTTATACTGAAATTTTAACATACCTAACATTCATATTTCAAGCATAAACTTCACAGTTAAAGCTTTATAAGTGGTATATATAAATTTTATTATTCCAGGATTTCATATAGTGGGATACTTTTCGAAGGAAAAAGAAAGCACAGAGGATTATAATGTCGCATGTATTTTGACTTTACCTCCATATCAAAGGAAGGGTTACGGTACATTGCTTATAGAGTTCAGTGAGTATTCGATTTTCTTATGCTTTATTTTTAATTGTTCACCATAACTTATATTATCAATAACTTTGAAATAAATGCTCTAAGGTTTTCAAAGGTGTTTGTTTTACAGGTTATGAGTTATCAAAATTTGAAGGTAAAACGGGATCTCCAGAAAAACCACTTTCAGATCTGGGCTTATTGTCGTACAGGAGTTATTGGGCTCAAACCATACTGGACATACTTATAAGTATTAAACCCATTGGTGAAAACGAAAAGCCTGTTATAACTATCAAGTAAGTAAATCTATCTAAATCTATATAATTCAAAGGTGACTGACATAGTGATCTATCAACGCACAGTGCAAACCACTGAACGGATCGGGCTGAAATTTCCAGTGCAGGTAGATGTTATGACGTAGGTATCTGCTAAGAAAGGAATTCCCGAAATTCCTGCGGGAACGGGAATTAGCGGGAAAAATCTTTTGTATGAAAAATCTAAACCGCTTAAGTTAGACGCTTGAAATTTGACATGCAGATGCCTTAGTAAACTTAAAGGTTATTTGCAACAGGGTATTGCAAAATTCCCACGGGATAAAAACATTTGTATGGAAAAATCTAGGAAAAAAGGATTATAAGGGAGGGAAGCGGGGGTCAAAGTTTATATGAAAGTCCACGCGGACGGAGTCGCGGGCAACAGCTAGTAATAAATAAATGTAAAACATAAAACATGATAGTTTTTGACCTTCTTGACGAAAAAATTCAGTGTCTAATAAAATTACATTACTTTTAGTGAAATATGTGAACTGACAAGTATAAAGAAAGAAGATGTTATAAGCACATTGCAAAACCTCAATCTCATTAATTACTATAAAGGCCAATATATCATTTCAGTTAATCAGGTAAGCTTTAATTCTTTATATTCGCATACCTCATATCAAACTAGAATTATATTTAAAAAAACTTTTATTTAATAATATTCATGATTCTTCAACGTCATATTTTGTTTTATGTATTAATATTTGAATATTTATTATTCATCCTTTTTAGATTGCTTTTAGTTTTATCTGTGTGAAATTTGTAATCTATGGTATGCACCATAGATTACAAATTCACACCAAGTTCAACCATCTCATAATATCATATCACAAGAATTAACGAAACAAATTAAGATAAACGAACCTATTTATTAGAATGTTTTTCAGGACACAATACAACAACACCAAAAAGCGATGGAAAAGAAATTACTACGAATAGATCCTAAATGCTTGCATTGGACACCAAAAGATTGGTCAAAGCGCGCCAAATGGTAAGTCACTTCAAATCTCCATTTTGTTTTCATTTTGACAGCTTTTTATATTGTTTTATAATGAACTAATGTCATGCGATTTCTCAATTCTCATTGCGACCAGGTTATTGACATATTTTATTAAAGCGGTATAATTTTTGTTTCTTTTTGTCACCAGTGTTTGAAGTTACGACAGCGAGTATATCGGGCTTCGTACACGTATGATTCATTTTGTTTCTAACGACAATGTAACCTATACGATATTTGTATTGTAAAAGCTTATTTGGTTTATTACTATGGCATACTAATTATTCTGTCCTTAAGTTCTACAATTCGTGTAATCGACTACAGAAAAAAAAATTTATACACCGCATCGCACTTTTTTACTTCTCCATTTTTAGACGTATTAAGACGTACATTACTCAAATACGCTTATGTTGTTGACTATTTAACCTTTTTCGATTATTTAAGATTTTTTTTGTAATATATGTATTGCTACAAAAGCAGACCTACACAACTACTATTTATATATACATACATATTTTAAAAATTCCTCGCAAATGTTCAAAATGCAAGTTATGCATTCCTTGTCTTTGTTCGCTTTGCCGTTTCGCCGTCATTTCATAACTTTAACGTCACTTCCGTTGTTACCGCTCAAACATAGCAGTCATTTTAATATACTTTTTTTTAAAGTTTACGCGTTTATATTTTCGATAGGTTATATGTTTTTGGTAATGTAATGATATATGGAAGCGTTTAAAACAATAAAAGAAAAAGGTTCATATACCCTATCACTGATAAAAAAGAATTATCCGAAGTAGTTAGTATGCCATAGATACTAACACAAGCAAATACATTAATCACTAACACGCTAACCAAGGGCTATGGGCAATTGAACATATTATTTTATATTCTTTTATTTTCAAAAAAAAAGCGATTAAGTCGAAGATGACATCTTCTATAAAATAATTGCCTGATTAAAAAAAATGTTATTGGTGCACTGTAAACAATATTTTCCTGCTTTTACTAATAATAACAATGAATGCAGTGTCAAATCATTTCGACTTATCGTTGGGACTATATAGATTATTTATAAATTATTGGTGCATTTATACCTATTTGCTTGAGCCTCATTATTAACCTAATTAAAAAATGTTTACATCACCATAAATATATATTGTAATACTACATGTATTTGTTATGCTTTTATAAATCTATTAAAAAGAAATTGACGTATTTTTTTCTCTTATAGGTAAGAAGAAACGTACGTGATAATTTTCATAAAGACAGGCTCCCGATGTGTACAATTTATTGTATTATATTTTTATTGTGATATTAAATAAATTTAATTGTCTAAGTCAAGCTGTATTTTTATTTCTCCAATATACTTATCTTAATATCATTTTTAATTTTTTTTGTTGGTGATGTGGTGGTGAAGTGATGAATTCATTTAAAGAAACAAAAAATATAGAACTTTCAAATATCGTTCTCCAACTTCCCACAAAGAAAATTTTCAGTCACAGATTCCTACCTTTACTTAAACATTTTAATCTACGAATAATGTTATATTTGATGGGTGTCGTATTTTTGTAGAAAAAAAAATAAAACGAAACATAATATGCAATATATGATTTATTTTTTAAGTAAATAAGCACATGTAATTTTGCTTCGATTGACAAAATATTTATATCGTGAAGCAGGTACGAGTGATGTTTAACACTTATAATGTCTAATTATAAAATTTATAGCAACAATTTTCAACTTATACATATTAATGTTGATCAATACAAACAAAAATGTTATAAGTAATATTTTAATAATACAAAGCGTACTCAATATGCTTCAAGCTTTCGACATTATTGGAAGTTGTCATAAGGACTAAGTAATCACCATAGACGTTGTTATTCTGTGGTTATCACCTAATTTGTGACGACATTAAAAAATAAACATGGTGTGTTGAAAGAAGTTAACCTATTGTAAATAAAACCAGATACAAAAATAAGTAAATAAAAATTTATAAAAATATAAATTACCTGACAAGACGACGAATTTATTAACTTACACATTAGCAGTAAGCCAATTATATTGTATTCTCAATTTAAACAATTCAACGACTTCAATACAAATAAATAAATAAACAAGAAGTAATAACTTAAGAAATTGCACGAAAATATATTTGTAATGTGTGGATATTTGTGTTGCATAAGGTATTCATTTTACACGTTTTCCCATCCTAAAACGAACCTTCTGAAGACAATCTTATTGGAAGATCACTTTGAGGTTCTTCATGCACGCCTTTATCCACGGATAACATTAAAAGCATACCATAAATAACAAAACATGAACGGTTACTCTACAAGTCTATGTAAGTTCTAAACTAATTAAGCAGATGCGTTTGTAATTCAAAAATAACAAAGATTTGTGCCGTAGATAATTTATTCTAGATTATCACAAATCTATAAAAATAAATGCTTGGGCGACTGACTGCCTTATGATTGTCATTGGCATAGACTAGGTTCACTGGTAAAGGCACGGTACTTCTAAGGCAACCAGCTTCACTTACACCAAATATGTACTTACAGCTTAAAACATACTTAAACCCGACATTTGTATATTTTTATGGGACCTACTGAACTACAATTTTTGACAATTTAATCCCTTATTGCTCACAAGGCGACATAAATATTTTTATATAATCCTTTAAGTCATTGAACCAAAATATTTAGATGAAAAATATATTTTAAAGATGTAGATATTTATTTATTGGTCAAAAACTAAAACATTTTAAAGATTGACGTTATTTATAATTTTATTAATATGTTAAGGCAGATATTAACCTCTTGTTTAATAGATATTGTAAAATTTGGATGTGATAACCGTATACAGAATATAATAAGTAATTCATTATAATTATAATAGTTATGTAAATGTTATGCAACTTACATAAAATATTTCTTAATAATAATAATTAATTTTAACATACAATATACCTTATTAAAATGTCAAAGAGAAAATATCAAAAAACGAATAAATATAGGCACTTACGATAGAATTAAGTGAGACACTTTGTGTCAAATAGCTGAGAAATATAAAAGCTGAATATCATAAAATTTATAAAGTAGTTAGTTTAAATAACAAGTTATATTAATTCATTAGAATATATCACGTCTTACTCTGAGTTAAAGCGCCTTAAACTATGCAATCTTACAATACGGTAATATATCCCATTATAATCTGTGAAAATATTTGTAACATAAAATATACTTTTGGAATTTCAACAGGAGGTATTCTATTCGTATTGTACGGGAAGATAATGTGATGTATTGTGTATTTGGTGTCGAAAGTCGACTAGACTTATGGCGGTCGCTACATCCGACTTCTAGTTGCAACGTTACGATAATCAGATCTCGTTCTTTAGTCAATATTTTGTACAGATCAAAGCAAAATTATAGAACTTATAACAATGCGGTAATGTTAGAGTAAAACAACTTAAAATTATTATTATGTACGCGATCTACCTAAGGAAACTGTTAAACAGTTCGATAACGATTGTTACTTGACAACGGTGACTCGAATTATTCTCACAACACTTTGAAACACATAAATATATTATGAGCCGCATCGCAGCTTCCGAGGCTTAAATGTATTTAATGAATTTTCACTCGAAGGTAACGGGCACCGTATACTATTCTACGTTGTCGTTCTACACAGTAGACATACAATTTCGTTTCGAAATAATCCTTTCGTCAGCTATAATTTCAAAAAAACAACCAATAACTTTACAAATCACAAAATTGGAAGCGAAACGATGAAGACTGATGAACATTTCGAATAATCATGATCTAAATACGTATACATGTCGAAAGTAATTGGACCCGATGGAGAGAATTATCTTTCGGCTAGACTAAACAGCCGTCGTTTAGATTGTTGAGTTTCGTTTGAGCGTCTTGCATGGTGCCCGGGTACGTGTGGCACTGGTGCGACGACACGTTGTAGTTGAGCTCAGGTTCGTAGTACTCGGCTTCGGGCTCCATGGGGCCGAGGATGTTAGTGGCTTTGGGGAGATAGCCGTCAGTGGTGATGTAATTAGCGTCAGAAGTGGGGGGAAGACTGAGCACGCTGTCCGGCCGGTTGTAGTCCACGTCTATGGTCTGCGGCGCGATGTACGTAGAGTCTAGACTGGACATGGTGTCTATGGAATTGCCGTTGATCGGCGTGACGCACGTGTAGCTAGAAGCTAGGATGTTCGCGGATTCGGGCCGGATGTAAGGGGATTGGGCGTCGAAGTTGACGGGGAATGTGGATGGTGATTCGAACGATCGCAAGATGTTGTACGAGGTCGTGGGAGACGTTCGGTTGGAATTGTTTTTGACGCACGTCGCCGCGTGTAGAGACAGCATGTCCATGAGCTGGCGTTTTTGGACTTCCAGGTCCTGAAACGAGTAAAAATATGCCGTTAGAATATACTATAAACGATTTTTAATAATAAACATTAAATTGGGGAGGCAAAAAAATTAAAAGAGTTAAAGCAAGATTAAGTGATGAGATATTGTTTCAAGGTTTTTTATAGAGCTTCTTTACCTTGAGCTGTGCTTTTAAGTCAATGTTCTGGTTTTCCAGCACCTCGCTTTCGTTGACCAGGTTGACGGTCCGCTCCCGTTTCTTCATTCTGCACTTTGTTGCTGCTATTTTGTTCCTCTCTCTTCTGCGACGTCTCCTTTCTTCATCTTCGGGTGTAAGCTGCAATAAAGAGAATAAGGAAATAAACAAACTGAAAATATTTCTAATGATTTACGTTCTATAAGAAGTACCTATTCTATAAAAATGCTTAGGTACATGGTTTAAGCTTTGATAATATATTTTATATTCAACATAAATTTATGTATTAGGTATTTAAAGTTCAAGCCGATTTCGTATTAATCTTTAAAATTTAATAACTTTATCACACCTAAATCTCATCATTAGCTTTATTAAATAAAACTGATAACGAAATCCTCAAAGTAATACCCAATTGAATAAATAATCCTATTTGTCTAACTAATTTTGATTAGTTTAGCATTATCGGTTCCGTAATAGAGAGACCTAGAGCCAATTCATTTATTGGCAAGTGCACTTATCCTTCACGTTTCGGTTTTCACAAGTGGTAACATCGAGGAGTTAAGTCACGACCGCATCGCATTTGCAATGCCAACCTTCTTTGTAAACTCGTAAAACTTCAATAGAGCCGTTGAATTATAATGCTGTCACAGTCCTCATAAAGGTTACTGTAGATACGATTTGCAAAGTCCCTCTTCCTAGTAACTGAATAGCAGCTATAAAAGTTAATAGAAATTCTATGGTTCCAATTGAAATGCAATGACACTTTAGTTAATTAGGAACACTTTCTCGTTTCAATTTCCTACATTCGCTACAGGCTAAACGGTACTAATAATAAATGGAAGTTTTTTTTTATCTGATAATAAAACGTAACTTTAATTATTTTCAGATGTTTGTTATAAATAAATAGATCAAATAATCTCTTTGAAAAATGTATTGATAACAACTTAATAGGCGATAGTAGATAATGATTTTATCAACAGAAGATTTTGCGGATGGATCTGATGTCAGATACACTATCAGTATTTTGGACATAACATATTTCGTTAATATTTGAAACGCTCGTTTCTGATTTAATACAAATAATTCTATAGATAAAGAACATCGAACCATACGTAAATTATTATTTCGTAATTACGTATTATTTTAACTTAGAGTAACTTAGTATATTTATATAGTGAAGGAGTGATTCTTAGAAAAGTAAGAAACCCTAAAAGATGTTTTTTATTAAATTGTAAATATAAATTTGCGTCAATTTGTACACGCTAAAATTCGAGTTTCATACATCACGTGAGATTTATTAGTCGACCGCCCATATGCGAGGAAGCTATAAATTAGTTGGAAAAATATGATTATTAGCTACTGTCGTGATGTTTTAATAGCCGAACAAAATTATAGTAAACAAAAACCTCGACAAATATTCAATGTCAAATAGTATTTTAATAAAAAGTTCATATTTCGATAATAAATTTATAATACTTTTAATATAGAAATTTCCCAAATCATGGAGTATATTTATTATAAAACCTGTTGTACAGTCAATTTAAATGTCGAAGTTGTTTTCTTATTAATTTGATTTTTATCTCTGATTGATATAATTAGTGTCTAGTTTGCGTGAGTTAGGTAACATATCAATATGTTATGATCAATAAAAATCGGTCGTAATTTTATAGAGATTAGTGAGAATTTTAAACCATAAACGATTTTTATAGCACGTATGAATTTTAAAAGTATTACCGTCATAAATAAAGATATACATATTCATCAAATTTAATTCGTTAATCAAATTTAAAATTTGGTCCGTAAATAAATCCTTAACTTTTGCGTCGGATTCCTAAATTTGCCATACATAAGTATGTACTTAGTTATTACTGTAAAATCGGTTTCTTTGTCTGTTAAAGTGTTTTTTATATATATCGACTAGTAAGTAGAATGTTGTTATAGGAAGGTTCTAATAAAAAATCGATGGAACTTTTCTAACAGTTACCGCTGTAAATTTATGAGTTATGTCTTGTAATTAATGTTAAAAATTAATGTTGTTATTAAGCATGTTCCTTAATTCATACACTGCTTTTACCCGATGAAAACCACTTCAACTCAAAGCACCCCTTACCTCATTTTTAGAGAGCTGCGTGTGACTGCTGTCGTAATCTTCATCGCTATCTTCCTTTTTCAGTCTCTTCATACCACCGTCCGTGTCGCTCCCGGATAGCTTCCGTTTCGACTCGATAGATAACTTCAAACCAGCCTTTATCAACTCCGAACACGTCTGCAAATATATCGCATCGTAAATCGAGATGATAGATCTAAACGTGTAGGTAATCTTAATAGTTTGTAGGTGGATTATAGCCCGTGTTATATACTTAAGAACGAATCCTAACTTATATTATAAATGTGAAAGTTTAAGTTTAATTTTAGGCAAATACTGCTGAATCGATTTGGCTAGTTTTATAAGCGATTAGATTACATCCTTTTTTAAGTTAGGAAATCCTCATAGGATACCCATGGACCTCGGGGAAGGACCATGGGTTATGTCGGACTTCTACCGACCAAAATCCCACTGTTAATCGTTCTGCCGCAGCGAGTGGGGATACCGGGCACCTTCGCAGACTCTTCCGCGAGATAAGATTATATTCTGCATATTTTTTTAACCAGGTATTGCAACGGAAGCTAAACTCACAGAAAGAAACATGTACCTAATACAAATAAGTGACATACGATAAGGCATTCATAATTTATTTAGTGTTTCAACTATTCCATGGACAAGGCTAAAAAGATTATTGCTTAAACAGCAATCATGGTTTTATGTTATATTCGTGGGTTCATTAACAGTTATGCTTTCAAAAGGCAATTTTGTGCACCGTCCCCAACCTCAATGCGATCGATCAATTTGTCTTTACTTACTATTAAGATTCACTTAAAGTAAACATCGTGACTATTTTTTTATCATGATTCACAATTGCCTCACCTTGATTGAATAATTATAAAACGAAGGCTATGTATGTGTACATTCGCATGTAAAGGAAGCTAGCCTTAGCCCACTGCTTAATGCAATTAGGAAAATATTATAATTGCTATTGAAATCATAAAACCATTTTATATTCATTAAGATTATAGCGGTTTATTACACACATATTTTTTTTAAAGAAACAGAGAATGTTTACGTAAATGAATTCATTTTATCACAGAAATTCAGCAATTAACGTGCTAATAATTTGCATATTTCAAGAATATTCTTTTAATAAAATAATACATTGTAGACACAGTTTAAATATATACAATCACTATAAAACCACTAGGTATTGAATCAGTAATGTGTATATTTTTCTCACATTTAAAACATCCGCTTATTGTCTGGGATTTGTATTAAAAACTGCGATTAACTTCAATAGAAGTTAAATGAATGGACGGTAATTTTCATAATCGAACGATGATCAAACTCAAACAAAATACATAGATATAAAATGTTATAGAAATAAAAATGTTTATAGAGAAGTACAAAGTAAAATGCCGCTATTATAGTTTGATTAGGAACTGAATATATATGTTACCAAGTAAGGGTAAGTTTTATTGGGAACTAAAGACGTAGGTAGTAGCATCAAAACTAAATTTATCTTATATCCATAAAAGTTTAGTAATACATAACAAGCAACCTAAATACAAATCTACTAACTATTAGACTGTAGAGCCAATGTCTAGGATACGTTTTTTACGTAATTGCTTAGAACTTAATAAGAATTTTTTATCGCGATCTTTATTACGATATTTAATAATGTTATCAGCACGTGTTGAACAACGATAGGCTTTCAGTGATGGGCGGGGCTCGACGGACGAAGGCGTGACTTTAATGTTCATTATTGCGTAAAACGAGATAACTCGTATAAAATTATAAGCCTTTAAAACATTGGACATGACAAATTGTTTGCTTATGAACGGTCGTGTATAATTAAATGTACTTAAGAGTAATGTTACAGTATCACGAACGATTATAGTCGTGGTTCTCATATTTAAATTAACTTAGCAAGATTTTTAATATTTTAACTAAGTTTAACTGTAAGTAAGGTTCGGTATAATAAGTGACGTACCTAAGTGTTGCTTTTATAATATTGATAGGATGTAACATTCAATACTATTATAATGTCCCATTCTAAACTTATTCCATAATATATCCACTACGTTATCACAATTTTTTAAGCTTTGTGTATTTCCTTTTCCCTCTCATAGTCATTAAAATTATTTATTACCTGACTACGGCGAAGCGCAAAGGAAATGGATGTATGTATGTATGTATGTATGTTGTATTGTTGTTCGCTAGTGTATTATCTAAATTATCGAACCGATCTTAATGAATGATGTGTCAAGAGAATTTAAATAACTGCTCTATGTAACTGGCTACAAATCTATACTAATATATAAAGCTGAAGAGTTTGTTTGTTTGTTTGAACGCGCTAATCTCAGGAACTACTGGTTCGAATTGAAAAATTATTTTTTTATTGAATAGACCACTTATCGAGGAAGGCTTTAGGCTATATAACATCACGCTGCGACTAATAGGAGCGAACATATAATGGAAAATGTGGCAAAAACGGGGAAAATTATTCATCTTTGAGGGCTTCCTTTGCGTGCGCTGCGAAAACGGTTCAAGATACCAAAAAATATGAATGAAAGAATTATTCCTCTTTAAATGATCTAAAAAAAAGTATATGTCGACTCACTATAACATAATAATAGAAATAGATTCGACGGGGACGAAGTCGCGAGCAACTGCTAGTTTTATATAAAAAGAAATGAGATGGGAATCACACCTTATATGAAGCTTCAAACAAGATATCATCGTTATAAAGAATTTTATTAAAAGATACCTTTTGTATACTCGGCGGAGTGCCCGAGGCTGGCGATGTAGCCGACGAGCCGTTAGACATAGACGAGTTGGAGTCACCTCCACAGATGTTCTGAAATAAACATTCCTTTTTTGAATATAAAAAAATCGTTAATAAATAAAAGGAGACAACCAATGCATCTCATTATTATTGCTTGGACAGTTTAATAAGGTTGAAAGTTGTTACAGACATATCTTACTTGAAACTTCACTTATTATGATACAAAAACTGTATTAACATACTAGTAGTCTTATCGTCTTCAATACAATTCAATTAAAAATAAATATTAACAAACGGCCAACAGTAAATCTCGCCTCGCTAATGAAAATAGTAGCAAATCCGTTGATCCATTATGCAAAATGTGTCACATCAGATAAATAAAATGATTCCTTTGTCTATTGTCATTTCACGCTCTGAATTCACCGTGCGTATGGTAATCAGTGATCATTCATAAAGTCGATGTGATAATGCCCAGTATGTGAGTATGAATGCACGCATTTATATGATTTGTAAATACAAATAAGTGGATAGGGAGATTGGCGCCGTAAGGTCTGATGAATAGCTGGGTTCACGACCGGTAATCATTATCCAATGTTTGTTGTGAGATGGTCACGTGGTATTACGTGGCATCCGATTCTTGGCAAGGATTCAACCGCTTATTTTGCATGCGACCGAGCGTTCTACTTGCAACCTAAATGTTTAAAGGATAGCCTTTGAATTCTGATCAATTTGCAGTCTAAATGTGACTAGGACTCAATGCTTGCAGCTGTGTCCTATCGAGCGATAATAAATATTTTAAAGAGGATCGTGTGAAGCTATTGCCAAGAATAAACGGAATTATATAATTGGGGTTAATTTCTTTTGAAATATTCTGTTCTATATAAATTTATTCATTGTGAGTAAAATTAAACTTAAAAATAAACTGCTCTAGACGCTATCTAATTGAGAATTTACCAGGCCTTTCAAGAAATAATAATCGAATTATACAACAATAATGGTATGTAATCTGGCACTTTATCTAAGTGTAGGTGTTTGTTCAATTTAAAGCACTTAACTAGGTGTTCTAAGAACTTATATTCAGGGTCAAACCTAAGATATCAGCTACGTAAAAGCTACTTTATACATACCGTGACCACCGTTCGTGATATTACGAAGCCTACAAACTGTTTAACTCAGATCCTGTTTAGAAACCTTAAATTTATCATTACTCTCTAATGTGCGCTGTTAGGTCAAATTTGTAATCATATAAAATAACATGAATTATCAATAATTGGTAGCTTTCAATTATAGTGGTAGCATAATTGTGGTTCAGAAAAATGTACTAACCTTAAAATTGGAATTCTTGTCATAATTGTACTGGTCTAAGGGGTTCGTCATGGTGATGACGTCATTGACGATCTCTGGAGTTCGGAGAGTTGTGGCTCCAGCGTTTTCCGCTGCAAGAAGGTTGATCATTGCAGCGTTTAGGTTGACGCTTAAGAAGGCGCCTGGTTCCCCGTCGTTGGCCACAGCGGCCGTCGGCGACGGAGACGTGTCCTCACATTTGATAGTCGGCACAGCTGAGCTCATGCTCGACGAATTCATTATATCCTTGTAGGGAGCCAGCTTCGCTTCTTTTTGGTCACGGTTTACGATAAAACTATCTAATACTATGTCTATATCACGGACACTAACACTATCCTTAACTAAATATCACTGATGTGGTAAACTGGTTCCCAATGGCACTTAACTCTTTCAAGTGGAAGTCTTTACGGGTAACTGTGACGTTGGTAACGTGATCTGAAAAGAAGAAAATCTATTATTAGTTCTCAATGTTATAAGAATATTAACACTATGAATAAACACATAATATGAATGAATTGAATTCTGCATTTGCAAAACTACACTGCTTCTAATTTATTTCCTGAGCATCGCGACCTCATATCCAGGATGCAAGCCCAATAAAACCGTTTTTACAGACATCAATTGTGTGCTAGTCATAAAATTAAAACTAGCGCTTTTTACGATGTATTTTAACTCTTCCGCGACGCGTATCTCGCCTATTGTTCGGGCAGACTCGCCGTCGTATAGATTATCGCAAGGACATGCACGGATTAAGTAATTACAACGCGATACTGATGTTAGCTTACACGCCATTATGTGGAGATTAGGGTGTACATCGTATATCTAGAACAAGACCACGGCGTGACCGAAAACACGATTCGTAGATACATTGAAACAGAAGCTAAATGCTTTGGTTCCATATTTAGATATACTCGAAAGCTGTCGGGCACCTTGACCCAACATGAGCGGCAATCTGTATATCTCTTATATCTGTCACGTAAATACAATAAAGCAACGACTCAGCGTAACCTAGATGCGAATATCGTTTGCTTATTCCGTTGGCTGAGGGAAAATGTGCCAAGATGAAAACAACATCGCTACATCCTTTTCACGTAGTTACGAATCTTCAAGCCAACAATTGTACATACAATTGTTTTAGTCAAACTCTTCAAAGCTAATTCACATACTAAGCTCATCGTTTTTAACATCGTTAACCACGTTTTAACATAAAGCATTTATCAAGCTGTCAATTGATATAATAGAAAATTATTCGCTTTTAACCGATAAACGTGTTTGAGGCAAGTCGTTAAAGCAAAAACTTGTAGAGGTACAAAAAACTGAGGACATTATTGCACGGTTTACGCAACGACGTGTCTCGTGTCCATCAGTAGCCAACGAGTTAGTTATTTGGTGTGTAAACGCAACATCTGTGCAAATATATAACACTTCGATTTTATGTCTTCAAATTAAACATTTCAGCGACTGGGGAAAGCGCTCGGAGGAGTTTACGACCGCTGCAGCTGTGCATTAAAATATTAATTTATCGAGCGCTATTTCGAATGTTACAAAAGAACGTTCGCGTAGGCCGAAACCAACGCGACTGTTGTCCATATAATATGCAAACACCAGGCAGTAGGACGTCCGTATCCCAAAAAGGAAAATGAAAAATATATGTATCCGGCCGATAGCGCGTGGGCCTCAGATTAGTTCTCAACAAATATATTAGGTTTACTTTATACGATTGCTTTTCTTATGGCTCGGGGCCATTTCTCTAAACTTAGCAGATTATCTCTTTTATAGCGTACGTCAAGATAAGAACTGCGTATAAAGGTATACTGAAAGGCTATTGCGTGTTTTTGTATTGCTTCGTTATGGTTACGAATGAAAAGGATGGAAGATTACTCTGAAGTCTTACGAGGGGGATAATATATCTCGTATAACGACATATCTCAGGGGCAGTGAAATGAAAGTTGCCCTCTATGTTAGTGGCTTGTTACGAAAAATGGGTGACCTAGTTTCAGTCGCACCCAGTCTAGAGTGCCATTTCATATACAATGTCGATTTAATTTACATTATTCTTATTACGTTGCTAGAAAGCTCATTGAAAAATTATAAAATTTATTTGAAATGTGTATGAATGCCTAGCAAGACATTCAAATGTTTAATTTATAAGCATCCATTACCAAAAAGATTGCAACCAGTATTGAAAATATTTAAAATTATGGTTATAACAGAAGATGACATCTCCGAGATTTTAAGTCATGCTAGTTTCAAATATCATGTTTTTAATAATAGGTAACAATGCTTTTAATATAGTATGAATTATGAGATACGATTTTCGTATAAAGATCATTAATCAATGTGATAAATTATCTATTAATTATAAAAGGTCAGATCACGTACAATCAACATGATACAGAAAAAAGTCAGAATTTATAACCTTCAAAATAAAATTATAAAAGGTTATATACATACATACGTTTAAAGATAGATTACAATAACATCAAAAACCATAATACATGCATTATTTTCGTTTCGTTTGATAAATGTATAAATTATATGTAGGTATTTCTTTCACACATAATATGTTCTATGGTCACTTTTTTACTTATCATATACGGCATAACTTTATTATAAAATTGGAACCAAGAAATAAATCTTCTTTTAATGCGTCATTAGTTATCACAATTTGATTTCCATAAAGCGGATGTTTAATATTTTTTATGTGTAAAATACCTTTTAAAACATACTGACCTACGTTTAATGGCGACATAATCTGAAAAACACGATTCTTGATATAAATGGTACGCTATTAGGGTCAATGACACGTTACTTGAAATTTAAAAGAATGCTTCACATCCGTTTTAGTAATTTCAAAATGAATTCTATGTCTGATTTTTAGAAATTAAAGTAAAGTCTATGCATATTTAAATTTTCTAGTCTAAATAATTGAAGCTCTTGTTCTTTAGAACAAAAATAACTTTTGTATTTTTTTTTTCATTAAATAAAATAGCTACTAAGCTAAGCAAAATGTACTCATAACTGAGAAAGAGCAACCATTTATACATTTTTAACCATGTGTATCCGAACGCTTAATGAAAAAATAAAAAAAGTAACTCGTTTTTGAACGTAGCAACAGAAGCGCGCGTGTCCTTGACACTCGGCGGCGGACAAAAACTAGCGGCCGCAATTTTCGGCGCGTCGGTGGGTGTGTTCCGAATGTTCCGACGTTCTGAAACACGCACACAGCCATTGTACCATAGAGTATGTATTCGGCCAAACAATATTCTTTTTTCAATTTTTTATGACATTACATTTTTGAAATATAATCTTAAAATGTGTAAAAGTGTTTTCGGCCAGTTTTTATGTCAAAAAAGTATACAACCTCATTTTTATGTTTTTTTTTGTAAAGAAACTTGACGTTATACGTAGAAACACCTTCGTTATTGTTTTCGTACTTAGTCTGTTTTACGAACCTTTAGTTCTCCATGTAGGTGTAAATGACAAGAATAATAAAATACATGTATTTAAATACACTTAGCTAACTCAGAGACAAACCTCGATGTTAGATGCAAAAAGCTATATATATTATTAATTAAAAAAGTGGTACAAAGTTCATAACCTACGATAACCGACAATATTATAACATTCCAAAACCTCAATAATGAGATTTTCCAATATCATATTGCCGCGTGCTGTCTACAATTTACTTAATCTGTCGGCCATAATTCGGCGCCATGTTATACCTACTCATACGTATTATATTCTCGTAAAAGGAACAAAGGAAGTTTGGCAACGTATTGTTCACTCTGTCAAGTTGTAGACGAAATTTGCATTGCATATGTTCGAATTTGACGCCCACACATTATTTCGATTGGACGTTTTTTCGACTCGATTTTTTTCCGAAACCGGTTTTTGGTATTTCTCATTTCCTCTATCTAGCTGGCAATAAAGAAATTTGTCAGTGAAACTATAGATTGTCTTTATTTCATCTGATAAAAACACGTGTTCATTTTTAAAAAAATAAGGTTTTTAAACTGTTAGTTCATATTAACAAACATCAATCATTTAACTGTGGAAACGGTTTAATAAACACATACAACCTTCGCCGGATTTATAATAATATATTTACTATTAGTATTAAATTAATGCACGTCTCGTAGTCACGATTGACGTGTCTGACTTAGAACGAACATAAATCAAATGCATAATTTTGTACCATTTGATGGTATTGCATTGTTATTGTAATGTGTAAAATGGGAATGTTGCGCTTTAAGATTTCACCGTTTATTTATAGGATCCTGAATAAAATACCTTGTGGGTTGTGACGGAAGTAGGTACTTCTTAATGTGGAGTTAAAAGAGTTAAGAGAGAGTTTTTTTTTTGATAATGCCAAACGACTTCTTTATTTTTAAAAGACCATTATAGCGTATAGATATTTATATCTCAACAAATGGTTAACTTAGATGTTATGAGTAACGACGTATAAACAATTTATTCAGAGTTAACTTCCCATATTTCCTTAGTATCAGACCATTTGTAATAATTTAATTGATGTTTCAATTTTCATTGTTTAATCAATCTATTGTGCGTGAATAACAAAATTATAATTTGTTACATTACATTAAAATATTTAATTAAGCACAGTCTAATCAATATTTTGTAAATGGCAACCTTATCACTAAAAAGTGATTTCTTCCCGGCAACCAAAAACCTTACACTACTACAGATTTTAAGCGGCATCGAAGTGCATCAAGTATCGACGTTTAAATAGCGATTTAAATATAAATATAATGTGTCAAAAACAGAACTATTTAGACCATACACGTATTGTATACAATGTTTACGAGTCTATAATTATGAAACTCAACAGTTAAGCCAAAGTTATTTTCCGTGTTTCGTATTCATGAACAATGTCAAGGTCAGCGCGTCATGTCAGCCGTTTCCATGCAAATTGGAAAACAAAAGTTATTGTAATTAATATGACTTTTTTGAGCTATGATTTATTTTTATCACTCTGAGAAGGTTATTTGACGAACAGTTGGATCATAAGTTTTTGTTCTTGTAAGGAATATTATAAGAAACAATAATTAAATTCAAAACTTAAAAAGTGAATGCACATTTTACTTTTCAAATTTTTAGTTATATATATTAATAAATTATATTTTTTAATATAGGCGTTTTTAAATCTAGTTATACTATTTATTCTAACATAGATGCGAGAAACTTTTACTATGCTTTCTTTAAATTTGTATAACAGAAAACTGCCGGTAATAAGGCAAATAGAATTCTAGACATTACAATGTTATTTCTAATATAAATAAGTTAAGTGTCATAGCCATCGTATTATAATCATAATATCATATTATAATTAATTATATAATCATAATAACATAATTTTTTAGGGTTAGCACTAATAAGTTATTTCCAATTAACATTCCTCTATCCCGTTTACCTAAACTCATACCTAGATAAAAAATAAAAACCCAACCCATGTGTGAAACACGGAAAACGCAAGTATTGATCGTGTAGTTGCAATTTGTAACCGACCTCGAACATTTTACTACAGGAAACTAATAAAACGATAATACTTGCAGATTCACAAAGACCTAGTATAATTACTGAATGCTATTAAGTATAAAGAGTTTTGGCCTTCGTTAGGTAGCTGAATTGTATCTAGCGATCGCGATGAGCTGACAATTACAGGATACTGTGGTATGAAACTTTAAACTAATTTCAATATATTAATCGTTTTAAACTATACTTACAGAGTATTTTGATTATATTTGGCTTTTGTAATAATAACATTGGGAATTACGCATATATTTATTTTGAGGTTAGAACAACAATAGTAAAAAACAAAAGTAAGAGTTGTTCTAAATTTTACTTTAGTCAGTCTAGTACTTTCAGGCTTTACAAGTTAGAACGATAATTACTTAATTGATCTTCAAAATCGTAAGATGATTTTTAATTCATATCTTATGCTTGTAGGACCTGCATTATGAACTGTGCTCTAATCGCCATTTAACATAAAAATTAAAAATAAGTAACTTACTTCCCATTTTTGGAACTGTATGTTGGAAAAACCCAACCCAATGCCGGTCTAGGAATCAACCGAGACTTCCATGCATTCGTGTTTTTGAATCACGATTTCAAGTTCAAGGAAAAAGGGATTACAATGGCATATTCGTCCTTGTTTAAATAATTAACCACAACGTATAACATGAGCGAAATCTGTAAAGAATTATTTGAAAATTAAACCTTTATATAGCAGTACAAGGAATCTTTACATGGGCTCATTAAATTGACATATACCACGTTTTAAGACAACTATTTGAATTAGAATAGGAATTCAAGTCCTTGCTTAGCGTCGGTCTTCTCAAATATTAGATTTAAATGCGCTTCGAAAAAAAAATGTCGGTTTTGACAAACACATAAACATAAGACGAGCGGCCAAGCGTTTCGGCAAGGCTGTTTAAATTCGTTTTATGATTAATTTTAGCGCTACCCACATGTTTCATTACCGCATGTGTAACATAATTGTACTAACAACTTGACGCATTTCCCGCGAATTCTAATTATTTTTTTTATCGATACTGTTTTTGCATAACC
>DWAJ01001870.1:0-20021 GCA_018238005.1 Eurema mandarina | reverse complement strand
TAATCATATAAAGCTAAAATATAATTCCTTCTTACGATATTCCTTTCTACATTTATTATTAAGTCAATAATTTAAGTGTTTGAACATAATTATGTTTAAGAGAATAATGTTTAAAGCCATTCTTAATTATAAATCACAGGGCACAGTCATTTTGAAATAATTAAGTAATACAAATAAACTTTTCCAAACACTAAATTCTAATAATCATATAAAGCTAGTAGATCTCTTCTTACGATATTCCTTTGAATAATTATTATTAACTGAACACAAATAAAAGTATTTGGCTTTAAGCATTTTTCTCTTAAACGCGTTATAAATCACACATATTATATCACAGTCATCCGAACTAAAATCTGTCAAAGAGGCGACTAATCCCTCGCTTTATTACATTACGTCTAGCCGTATTGAATAGCGTATGGCGACGAATTCATTTCGGCGGATTTTTACTCAGCCGCATTCAATACGGCTAATCGTTGAACCGCCGCTTTGCAAAACGGCCCTGTTTTGGAAAACGCCTAGGCGTAATGTATTACAGCGGATTATACAATCCGCCTGCGACATATATATCTATTCCGAATTATATAACAATCAGTCTAGTATTTTTGGAGTCCGTTCAATTCATACAAACAATCAATCAAATCTTTCCTCTAAATAATAGTATAAAAATATAGTTTACGCATCGTAGGCATTTGGTCATGTTTAGACTCATTTTTTAAATGAAATATTTTATTCTTACCTGTCTTGTCTATTATCTTGTATATTATCTTGTATATTATCAGAGCCATCCATGGGAATTCATGTATTTTAGCAATTTCTCCTCCAACTATGCGCCGGCCGTCGATATCACCGCAGTCTGCTGGAAGTAGTTTTAATTTTTCAAAATCGGAGCAGCATACCTTTGGGAACAAAAGTTTCTTATCAAAAATGTTGTTAAATTTTGATAGATAATAATTATTATTAATCATGACGTTGACAATCCTCTTAAGAAAATCAAAATCAGTTCTATGATAACATGAATTCATAAAACGAGAGATGGGTCATGAAGTATCCACCAAGATGATAGTTTCATTAATAATTCATTCAGCTGTTGAATAAACTTGGATTTTGATATTACCATCACTTCTTGGGAGCTGTTATCAAAGCCACACCTGGCGTACAGGACCTTTTCCAACGTTGAATTGTCCAAACTTTTATTAACGAGATTATAAGCTGCTGTACATTGCGTGTATTGTTGGCAATCGTTGCATTGTTCTGAAAAATCAAATTTCGTTTAATAAGCTCTTATATTAAATTATTACACTTATACATCGCTGAAACATAATTAAAGATATTCCAATAAGGTTTCGAGAAGGTCCCTCGGGGTGAAACTTGATATTTATTACACACGTGACATAATAACAAACTCCTTTAACCCGTTAGATAAAAAGGCCTTTTAGCCTCTTTAGTAATTCATATAAACGAATATACGCAAGAAAATAAGAAATAAAAAAATAATTGTATTTTGAAGTAAAGCAGTAAAACGTTTTTTTTTGTTTTATATTAAGGCATTATTAGGGTTCTTATGCTTATATGGCGCCATTTATTGTATTTTGTTATTATTTGGGTTCCAGGCGAAATTTGCACAATGACGTTTATACATCTTAACCTTACTCTTTCTATACCTCAACATATTTTTTATGAAAAAAGTTATTCATAAAAAAAATTATAAAAACTCACTTAGTTCACTAGTGACCGGGTTAAACATAGCAAGAATAAAAACAGTAATCGCTTTGAGAAACATGTTTACAAGCGTTCAGAATGTCCAACGTTCGTCGCTAGTCGGCTTCGGAAAGCGACTGATTTCGTGAGTCGAAGAACGCATACGTATATGATCATGTATAGTCATACACCGATAGATCAAAACGTGTTATGCTACTCACGTGTATAAATAACTACTACTCCTAAGTATTCTACTCAATTGAATATTAAATTCTACTGTTTTGTATATTATAGAGGGTTGATGCGACACATGGGCATTAAATTTAATCACGTACACTATGGCCAATTTTCCGACCCTACACAAAAAATCATTCAAATAGCATCAATAATTTAGTCGCAATAAATTTTCTAAGTTTTTGCTATTTAATAACACGATGTATCTACACTAATCAGCTGTGAGATTCTATCCAAGGCTCATACAAATAAAATTAATAAAACGAAAAGCGTTGCCTTGTCTTTGCATTACAATTTCTAAAATGCAAGAAGTTATACGAAAATGACTCTTATATCAGTGTAATAAGGAAGACAGTGTGAGCAAAACATTAGTCGTTCAATGTTATTATTATGATAAACAAAGAAGTAATACTTTAATTCAATGGGCGTGAAAGAAAAAGAAATAGGTCACCGGGTAGAAAAATCAAATTTTTATTAGTGCAAATATGTCATCGATTCGGGATGGACGTTACGCAACGAGATGCGCCCGCGTTTTTTTTATTGTTGTGAAACACGCTCCTTATACCGTAGTGATTAGTGTTTTAGGATAAATTTGTGGCAGTTTAATATTTATTATTGTGATTGGATACATATTGTGAGATTCTTCGAGGTTTTGTTATTGTGGACAGTGGTAGAACAATTAAATGCACTAGTGTGGTATTTTATCAATATATTAAAAAAGGAAACAGTACAAAGGTATGATATCGATTTACGGGTGAAGTCTTTACTACCGATATGAACACTATAAATGAAATAAAAGATCGCACTATTTTAGCATTTCATAAACTAAAAAGTTAATATTGTAAATCGTTGTAATTAAATTATTAAAGAAAATAACGATGTCGTGCTATAACTACACATTTACTAATATAAATAACGTATCAATATTGTGTGGGTGAGTTCAAACTTTAAACACGTAATGTAATCAAATATTGAAGCTTGTCGGCGGTATCTTAAGAAAAAATTATGCGACGTTGCCGCATTGAGCACAGGTGACACCAGGTCCGTGTAAATATTTATAAATGGTGTTTTCATATGAGGATGATTTATAAACTATTTACTTTGTTCGAAAATAAACTTTTTTATTTTTGATGTTAAAATATTTTCAATTATTCGACAGTAGTATTAGGTACGTTTAATTTCATGCCCATTTGTCGCATCAACCCTGTATATAGTCTCTGTATGTGAAGACTACTATGAGCCCCCTTCTCATGTTCTAATAAATATATCAGTAGTAGTAATAAACATGTTTCTCACCAGGTTGTCATCCAGAGGCTGTTCCGAGAGATGCTGTACAAATGCCATTTCATTCCGCAAGTTCATCCAATGATCATGACTGGACTGGTCTTTGATAAGGAGCTGTTTCTTACATCAATAGGTATTTATTGTGACTTTGATTTAATTGTTATATTCATACCCAATTGTTTTACTCGGTACACTTGCAATACAGTATATAGTGTGCGAAAGAGAAAATGCTATTTGAAACTAATATTAGCAGTACATACTGCTACAAAGAACATTCATTTTCTAAAGCCAATGAGTATTATTACTCGCTGGTTCTTGGAAGTACCCTGTCCTTATTCCTTTAGTTTGCCAATTAACAAAAAGTATCTACTAAAAAGTCTTTAATTCAACAGGTCTCATGGAGCCAAATGTAGTGGAATACAGAGAAAGGCTGCTATTGGCTTATCGTAAAGCTATCATTCCCCTGAAAGCCTACATGCGCCAGTACGAATGCTACAGAGACATATATGTTCTGGACATCGAAGAATATGTTGAGTAAGCATATATATTTGAATTAGCTTGTAACTAATATACTGGGTATAAAAAGTCCTGACATTTTTGCTTCAACTACTGGGTATCCAGTTGAAAAAAGTCTGCTTTAAAGACAATAAGATCTTTTTTTTCTCCTTTTTTTGCTGCATTATAGTGTAGGTAAGCCATCTGTTCCATATATTTTGTTCTGTCGTTTACATAAATGGACGATGACCATAAGATTAAGTACTTTTGTTCATAACCTTAAATTGCGTAACTGCAATTTTTTGGTCCTATATTTTTACTTAATTTTAACATACTGTGCGTATTTGATTATTTTTTTAAAGGTTAAGGTTGACACCACTTAGCAGCAGCTCACGTAAGGTCAGGCGTGATCGTGGTCAAATGGCTGCTTATTTATCATAATAAATCTAAAAAGTTTGAACGAAATCTGGCCGTTTAAAGTGGGTCAAAATCGCGCCCAAAGAAGTCGGTTACAAACAAACATACAAACATACAGGTGAAGCTAATAAAAAGCGTGAAAGAAAAAATGCTTGTAATACTTCAAATTTTGATTTTTTCCAGGAGTTTCCGTGAAGAGAAGCACTCGGCGTCGGAAACTCGCGAAGAGGTCCAGATGCACTATGACGCTAAGCAGGACCTCATCTGGCGGCTGCCGCAGTTCATCAACATCGGACCATTTGCTATCAACGTTGACACTCTCAAGGTGATGCTTTGGAATATTTTGCAATGCCTGTTCATAAGATGCACTTATCTTATGAACAGGTTCATGTTCATAGGTACATGTTCCTCATTGTATTTCTATATGTGTAATGTGTATACTGTAAATGGAAAAGTGTTTGTTTTGTTCTTCCATGTTGATGGCGCGTCATTTTATGACTAGTGTTGTTACGATAAAAAATAATCATTGTGTAACACATCAATCGGGAGTAATAGCTAATAAAAGAAGTATAGAAGTATTTTACGTTTTTAAGTGTATTAATCTTTTTTAAGAGGTATGATAATTAAATTCGCAGTTTATTATCTGGGGACGATAACTTTTTTTTTATTTAGACAAAGTTTGAGTAGGTAAAAATGGATGGTGGCTTTGTAGCCTTAACGTCTATCATATTTAAAGTGACAAGAAGTTCTGTAACAGAACTCCAAAATTACAGCAACTGCTAGTCAACAAAAGGGCAGATATAATCAAGGCGTTACTGACAATGTGGGCAGAAGAAGTTCGTATAGTGGTGGAAGACGTGATCCAAGCGTACAAGAACATCATGAGGAAACTTGGGGAGAAACCCAATACCATAGAACACGTGTTTGAGATCAGGGAATGGATGGAGTCGATCCCCTTTGCGCTGAAGACGCAAGAGGATATTATGAAGAAAGTGCACACGGTAAGTTGGCTTTTGTAAAAACGATTAATGATAGAAATGATGAATTAATTGAAATGTGTAAAAATTATCGCCAAACTTGAGGTACCAAAGTCTTTGTATCAGAGAGTCATTAAAAGCTACTAAGTATTTAGAATCAATTTAATTATGGTATTGCTATTTATAAAATCCTAGAATACATTTTCTGTGCAAAACAGCATTTACATTTAATTGTTCCTTTGATTGATTGAGCAGTCTGATTTTTTATAGCTTAGGTCTGAACGTGAAAATGTAATGTTCAATTAACCACTCTCTATTTGTCTCAATTTAATTATAAGTAATAAACACACATTTACATTCCTAATGTTTTTATGTAATATTTGAATCAATTATTTCAAGGATTACGAAGTGTTGGACGCGTTTTTCACTCCACTTGAGAATGATGATTTCAAAGCTCTCTGGGAAGCTATCGGTTGGCCATTGACCATTACTCAACAAGTAAGTGCGGACTGTATAATATTTTCTTTTTTCATACTCTCTAGTCTGAAAGATGTTATATATAATATACAGGAAAATGTTTTGAACCAAATTTTTTGTTAGTTTGAGAAAGGTTCTATTTTGTAAGCATCTCAAGATATATTTAGTTGAATATATTGATTGGGTAAATAGTCTTCTATAATTTTTTTCATGAGTTCCAAACTTCAAAAAACAGGTAGTGGCAACAACAGATTTCCTCGAAGAAGAACAGGAGAAGTTCTGGAAACTTCATCAGCAGGATGAGCAGACGCTATACGATAGGATCGACATGTTCACCGCACAGTGCATGGCGCTAACACTACAGAATGATTTCACCAGGGTAGCTATACCTTTCTTAAGACATACGCTCCTTCTTTTATATGGAATTAAATATATCTCAATATGTCATTTCAATAATGCCCAAAGCTTAAGTTTGAGATAATATTTATGTCTTCATGGCAAAATAAAATAGAATTTGAATTATTGAAGGCCTTATTGATAATAAATTAAGCATAGCAGATCAACAAGTATACTCTAATGTTAATTTCTTATATTGATATCTACTACAAGTTACTAAAGGTAAATGCTTTACCCGCTAGGTACACGAAATAGCCAACGACATAAAGAAAGCGTGGAAAGGCATGAAGGACTCGCAAGATTGGGGCAGAATACTCAATCAGCGGCAGAAGCTGTTCGGACAGCCTGTCGTTCCATTTGCAGACCTCAATAGGCTGGTCAAGGAGTTTGAGCCTTACAGAAACCTTTGGGTCACTGCTTCTGGTATAAAATGCTTTATTAGATTTGTATGCTTTACTTTTCTTTGAATAATTATGTAAGTTGGAAAAGTTGCTTGTGTTAAATAAAACCGATGAGGAACTGTAGTTCAGCCAGCTGGCGTGTCACTTGATAGTAAGTGATCAATTGTAGCATCGCTGGCCATTTAAGGGATAGGAACTATATTTTTTGCAATCTGAGAAAGGACCTCGGATCTTCCACAACAATTTAGTCATGTCAAGATTATAATACATTTTTAATAAGATTAATATTTCAGATTTCCTAAAGGCCCGAGAAGTTTGGTTCGACAATCCTCTGATGTACGTAGATGCGGATGCTATAGAACCGCTAATAAACGAATACTACAAGACTATGATAAAGTGCGTGCGGGCGTTTGCTGATCTGCCCAAAGTGCAGACCGTTGCCATTAATATTAGGGTATGAGATTTCTGATCTTATGATTTTTTCTATATAAATTATATCTAGATAAATTTTATATAGGTTCTTGGAGAGATTTGAGAGGAATAGAAACTCATAACAAATGGTAAAATGTGTTTAACTTGGATTTAAAATAACAGGTAGTTACTACGAGTCGATTAATATAATATACAGCACGTTATTCTACTACTATTCAAAATAAAAAATTCGAGACATGTTTAAAAAAAATAGCATAGAGAAAACCTGTTTTCTTTTAAATAAAAATTTGCTTTTTTTCTTCTCAGGATGACATCGATGATTTTCGACCGCTTATTCCAGTGATTCAAGCTGTAAGGAATCCTGGAATGAAGGAGAGACATTGGAATGAGTTTATGGAGAGAGCTGGTTAGTGCTTGTGTATGCACATTATAATTAATAAATAAAGACTTCAAATAATATATTCCTATAGCAACGAAACCTTACGTATTTTTTGTTTGAGAAAGTATGTTACTGATTTTTTTTTATTTTTACGTCCAACGTTTTTCTGCTTACTCAAAATCAAATTTGGTAAATTGTTACCACAACTATTAACTTAAGCTGCAACCTCAACCAGTTAAGGATACAAGTTTCTTGAACCAATGTTACCCAAACAGGCATAACGGTAACGATGAATGAGAAACAGACCTTCCAAATGTGCCTGAAGCAAGGCATGGCCACACACGCGGAGCTGATCGCCGAGATCGGGGAGCTGGCCAGCAAGGAGTACGTCATCGAGCAGTCGCTGGACAAGATGCTGAATGAGTGGGCCAATAAGGCCATGGAGATTGCTCCTTATAAGAATACCGGTAAGTTGAAGACTATTAGAATATAAATTAATTATTTATGTTTAAAAGATGTTTCAATAATAAGGATTCAATCATTGATTCGTGGTTATGTCTTATTTGTTAGGTATTAGACATATTTAGTCAAATTTGAACAAGAACTAGCATTCAAATTATAGCGTCTTGCAAGGCCTTCCATAATAATCATCATTACAAAAACATTTGACTTTTTTAATAATACAGGCACGTTTATTATGAAAATTGCTGATGAGACGCTCCAACTCCTGGACGAGCATCTCCTAGCAACCCAGCAGCTTGGGTTCTCCCCCTTCAAGGCTGCCTTTGAACTCCGCATCCAGGAATGGGATGATAAGCTCCGACTCACGCAGAAAGTCGTCGATGAATGGATAGAGTGTCAGAAGTATGTATTTTTTATAGGCAATTTTCATGGTGTTGCGCATAAAATAGTAACATCAAGAACCGCATTATGAGCACGCAGTGAAGTGATTTCAAAGTAGACAATTTTGTCTACTTATAAAGATTATTTATAGGGTAAATTTTTTATAGCATTATCGGTAGGCATGTGTGCGTGTCATCGCATATCGTGCTTTTTACACTGACATATATTTACACTGACATATAGCCATAACTGTATAATATTATACAGTTATGGCTTCACTTACGGGGGCCGATTATTGAGGGACAAGGGAAAGTCTATGCTTTATACGTCTATGGTGTTTCGTATTTATGCATGACATGTACAGTCGATTGAGATTCTTCAAAAACTGTCATAATAGTGATTAGAGGACTCACGATTATAAGTTCCTGTGGATGTTCGGCAAATAATAACAATTTCAACTTTTAATTTTTTCAAAGGGAGTGGATGTACCTAGAACCGATATTTACATCGGAGGACATATCCCGCCAGCTGCCCCTGGAGGCCAAAAAATACGGCACGATGGAGAGGAGCTGGAGAAGGATCATGTCCTCTGCTGCTGCTGTTCCTAAGGTTCATCATCATCATCATAAATATTGTATCCTATATAGGTTCAATGGCACTGTCTCGCTTTCACGTTTATAGTGAACGCCTAATTGATAAGTGAACCACCGCTTCATTTCCGAAGACAACTGTATTTAAAACTATTATATTAATGTCACGCTGTCTCGCTTTGACGTTCTTGGTGGCAACGTAACGATCGACTTGACATTGCTACTCTGTCACGGACACTGATACTGTCACGCTACAGTTACGCTGTCACTTTTGAAGTGGATTTCAATGCCCTGTTTTTACAACCTGTTCATAAAGAGAAAAATTTGATAAAAATTTCAGATCATGATAATATGTCCGGACAGTCGACTTCTGGACAGCTTGGTGGAAGCACGTCACCTCCTGGCCGTGGTCTCCAGAGGCCTCAACGAGTACATGGAGCTCAAGAGGTTGAGGTTCCCTCGCTTCTTCTTCCTATCTGATGATGAGCTGTTGGAGATACTCTCGCAGAGCAGAAACCCAAGAGCTGTCCAGCCGCATCTGAGGAAGTGCTTCGAGAATATTGCTAAGGTAAGAAGAGAGAAAATTAATAAAGATACATTCTCAGTTTTTCATCCTTTTTTTCAATAAAATACGAACCCTTTTCCAAGTCAAACGTAATTTCAGGTTACTTTCGAACCTGATTTAAAGATATCTCAAATGCATTCAAGCGAAGGTGAAATCGTCGACCTCAAATACCAGTTCTATCCGTCGTCTAACGTTGAACAGTGGCTGCTGTTGCTGGAAGATACTATGAGACACTCGAGTGAGGAATTAGTACAAATTGTATCTTTGATAGACGTATTCTGTTGGGGACTTTTTTAAGTATTTCGAGAGGAATATTTCTCTAATTCAGATTTGTTGGTTATTGTAAACCGTGTACACAGCCCACGCAAAGAAAGCTCACAAATTTTAATAATTTTCCCCGTTTTTGCAACATTTTCAGCTTCAATGAGTCATGTTATATTTTTTTTATGATTAATGAACAGCCATTTGACCACGATCACGCTTCGATCACGATCGTAAGCGAGATGTGGTCTATGTGGTGGCATGACTGCTCAAGAGTCTATCCAACACAAAAAAAAATCAATTCGACTCAGTGGTTCCAGAGATTAGCGCCTTAGGTGCTTAATAGTATAGATATATAAAATACACATCATGTTCCAGTTCGTCTAACCCTTGTGGCCGGTATGGAAGAGCTGTGGAAGTTGCCGCGTGCCCAGTGGGTGCTGCGCTGGCCCGGCCAGGTGGTGATCGCGGGCTCGCAGACCGCCTGGACTGCAGGTGTCGAGGAAGCCATCTCCGAGTACAGGATGGACAACTTCTTTGAGGATATGCTGCGACAGGTCAGAGATATTGTGTAGAAAAATAAGTTATCAGGTAACGAGTGGAATGATGATTGTAGCTATAGATAAAGTTTAAAATATAACAAGAGTCTATTTATGTTATCAGTAATAATAAACTATTGTTAAAATATCAAATTAAATAATTTTGTATGAATGAAAACTCCAAAACGTAATTTCACACATACCCAAAGTCTCTTCTGCAACTTCTGCAAGTATAAAAATTTGATTTAAACCTGATTTTTGAAATTTTCTTTAGCTGGACAGTCTGCGAGCCCTAGTGAAGGGCGAGCTGACGTTCTTCCAGCGGGAAGTTCTGTGCGCGCTCATTGTTATCGAGGTGCACGCGCGTGACGTCACCAATACTCTGGTGTATGAGAACGTGAAGAACGTCAACGACTTCCAGTGGATGTGCCAGTTGAGGTACCGGCATTATCCGTAACTACTTGACTTCTAACAGATTCTGGGTGGTAGTCAACTGAGCAGGAGGGTTGTCTGATGGTAAGTAACCATCTTCACCTATAAACGTTTGCTAAACTAAGTGCCTCACATATGACAAATTTTAAAATAATGAAAGAAAGAATTGGTTAAGAAATACTTTCTTACTTAATTCCCATCCTTTATTTTTTTGTCCATATAATATTTAGTCATAATAGGTATCATGTATGTGTAAAATGTCTTCTAAATTATTCCAGCTATTAATGAAAACCGGTTAGGCAGACAGTTTGTAAGTCGATATAACTATATATGTAATGTTCCAGATACTACCAGATAGTCCGGGAGCCCAACCCCCTGGAAGAAGGGGAGCTGCCGGAGATCTACCAGGACGAGAACCGGCTGGACACGTCGGCCTTCTACCGCCAGTTCAGCCAGAACTACTGCGACGTCCGCGCGCTCAACTCCGTCTTCACGTACCAGAATGAATATCTCGGGAACAGGTGAGTGTGTCAGCTAGATAGTTGTTGACTGGTGATTGAAAACAGTTCGGAATGAAGTCAGGCTAAAACTAACACGGAATTAATTTTGTAAAGTGAATAATAAGTAGGTATATACAGAGACATAAGTCTAATAGATCATAGGTTTAGTGCATATTTTGAGCACCTATAATGAAGTGGGAAATTGGCTGAATACTATGCACACAACAGCCTTCTGCGCCAAGCGTTTAGCATTACATACATATCAAACCTGCGTTTGTAGGTTTGATGTGTATGTAATGTATCCGTTAATCTATTTTCCAAGCTCTGTTTAGTGTGGTACTAGACTAACAGTGCCACCGTTTTAAAAAAGCCTCCTGAGGCATTACTAAGGGGTAACGACATTATGACGCAGCGGTCGGCTGGTGATCACGCCGCTGACGGACCGCTGCTACCTGACGCTGATGTGCGCGATGCACCTCAAGTTCGGCGGCGCGCCCGCCGGGCCCGCCGGCACCGGCAAGACTGAGACCACTAAGGCGAGCGCCGTTCACTGCACGCACACACGCATACGGGCACAAACACACACATACGCACATACGGTTATATACACGCATACGCACACAAACACCAACGCATACACACCCATACGGGCAAAAACACACACAAACATGCATACTCACACAAACACACATACATACATACGCTTATATACACACAAGCACACACATACGCACACATTCTCCCACATACGCACACATACGCGTACAAAAACACACGCATACACACAAGACAGTTTCATTACTGATTTTGACTTTGTAGAAACTAAATGCTTGAAGACTTAGGTATATTAATTTATTATTGAGGCGAGTATCAGAATAGATAGGAATTATTTTAACCAATTAAATAGTTCTAAGGTAAAACAGTGAAAATATAGGCGAAGATAGAAATTCGTTTGAAAATTAACCGATCATTATAGGTATATCAATTATTGAAAGATAAGAAAATGAATAGTGAACGCTTTGCTCATTGCATTGATTTTTTTTAATAATTCTTTTTTTCCGTTATAATTACACTCATTCAATCGTTTATTCACCCCCTCGTTCACTCGTTCACTTATTTACTCGTTCACTCACTCATTCACTCGTTCAAATGTCCATCATTCAGGACTTGGCGAAGGCACTGGCCGTGCAGTGCGTGGTGTTCAACTGTTCAGATCAGCTCGACTTCATGGCCATGGGGAAGTTCTTCAAAGGACTTGCTGCGTGAGTAGAGTATAATATTATAATCCATACTTAATATTTTAAATGCGTAAGTAACTCTGTCTGCCTGTCTGTCTTTCCATCACGCTTAAACTACTGAACCGATTAGAATGAATGGTAGACAAATGGTCTAGAGCCTGAGGAAGGACATAGGTTACTTTTTACTAGAAAAAAGGGTTATAAGGGGGGCAGGGGGGGTCAAAGTTTATATGAAAGTCCACGCGGACGGAATCGCGGGCAACAGCTAGTTTTAATATATATAAATTACGAGTCACGTTGTTGGTCCGCGATTGACTCCTAAACTACTGAATCGATTTTAAATTAAATTTGAACACCGTGTGCAGTTTGATCCAACTTAAAAGTTAGGATAGCTTATATCCCGGTGTTGCCCCGGGATCGAGAACTACGCGGGTAAAACCGCGAGACACTGCTAGTTATATGTTATATTTAAATTTGATAAGTGCGATTAGGATTTTTCTCATAAGGGTTCTGTACAATTATTTATAGAAGTGACAAATATCGCATATCGTTGTATTGAAGCCCCTAAAATACTTTTTTATAAATTTTTAGCAATTTTTGTTATAAGGGCAACAGAAATAGATCATTTGTAACAATTTCACTTTCTGCAGCTGCTGTGTTGTTTCTATAATACTTCTTTTAATAATCGCTAAGCTCTTAAAAGCTTTTTATAATTTCCTTAGCTTAACAAACATTGTTTTTCTGCATTGGCTATTTCTGAAAATACTATAAGACCTACCTGAGTTATATAAATAGCTCTAAAGAGGATAATGTGGATTTAAACGGAGATTAAAATATTTAAAATGTTTTCTAATAGATTTATAATATTTTTAGATCGGGCGCGTGGGCCTGTTTCGATGAGTTCAACAGGATAGATATTGAAGTCTTATCAGTTGTCGCTCAGCAGGTGAGAACTTTCATTAAAATCATTTTTCTGTAATGCGAATTAAAATTAAGTACGTGTTAATTTAATTCTGATTTATTTGTCGTTTGTCAGATTAAATTTTTATTGTATTGTATTGTAATTTTAATGTTATTACAAGCTTTTATTTAGTTTCACCTGTCCGGGGACTGTTTGTTTGTTTGCTTGTAATCAAATCTTGCAAGTAAAATTTGACCCACTTCTTTTTGCATTCATGCGTAAATCGTATGACAATGCAAAATTATTATCACATGGAGCTGATCTGATGATGGAGCCTGAAAGCCATAGGAACTCAGTAATTAAACGACACAACCCTATCGTGTTTGATCTCGTTTCATTCGTCTTGGGGAGTACTCCTGTCCGGGGTCTGTTTGTTTGTTTGTTTGTAAAGCTTGTTTTAAAAACGAATTAAAATTTTTAACTTACACCTTGTTTTATAATGCATTTGTGAAACCATTTTGTTTGTATTTTTTTTGGCAACTATAAAATATATAATTGAATTTGGCTTTATATATTTTGTACGCATAACATCTCTAAGGAGATGACGAGATGGTCGAGACGGCCACATTGAACCTAACGGCATGACTCTACGATCTGTAAGAAGTTTTTTGTTACAAAAAAATTATCACAAACCAATTAGGTAGGTATACATATATATAAAAGAATGTCGTGTTAGTTACACCATTTATAACTCGATAACGGCTCAACTGATTTGGCTGCAAAATTGGTGGGGATGTAGTTTAGAACCAGGAGAAGGAAATAGGATACTTTTTATCCAGTTTCCAGGGGAATAATTTTTTTATGAAAGCAAACGCGGACGGAGTCGCGGACAACAGTTAGTTATTGTTAAAAGCAACATCGAATGAATTTAGTTTCTCGAATGTTCCACCAAAATACGGTAATTTATGCGTATGTATGGTAATTATGTGTGTCGTATCACTATGGAAATGCATACGTCCTGTAAACAATATAGCTGGTAAATTTGAAGCTAGGGGTATTATTTTAAACACTGACGAAATTAAATAAAATGAAATGAAATGTTTTATTTCTGAGTAAATTTGAAACAAATACCTTCAGAAAGTCTACATGATGCCTACCAACGGTTCGGGAACTAACCCGGCGAGAAGAACCGGCGTAAGAAACTCGCACGGGTCCCACACTTTTTACCAAAAAAAAGGGGGAAAAAATCATCTTTTAAAATAAAATGTACAATTTTGGACGCTTTTAATGACGTTGAAAATGGAGAATTTGATTACAGCTTACCTACTTTTATATAATTACGAATATTATGTGGATGTTTGTTGGTCGTTCACGTTAAAGTAGTAAATACTGCGGCTTTGACTGAATTTTGGTATGTAATAGATGACATGATATTTCTTAACGCTCGCAGGACGGTGACCCTTTTCATGTAATTAAATATTATAATTTTCGAGTTTTTCTTTATATTTACATTTGTATGTTCTTATTTAAAAAAGAGCATACTATCAGTGTTTCTTGCCGATCCGTCACACCGTCACACCGTCCCACGAGCGTTAAGAAATATCATTCCAAGGGTTTTTGTCTTCCATATATTCATTTAATGTATAGTACGCCTTTTTATAATAGTCGAGTTTTTCTTTATATTTACAATTGTATGTTCTTATTTAAAAAAAAGAGCATACTATCAGTGTTTCTTGACGGTTGTTCTCTGTAGAAACTGCTTTCCGAACCGGTGGTAAATGTTTTGTAATACCATGACGATTCAAAAGTGTTACTATATGTAGCCTAGTTGAGTAAAGATGCTTTTGACTCTTGAATTTTATTAGACCACATATTAAAGCATAGGATACTTTATATCCCAGTATTAGAAACGATTCCCACAGGAACGGATACTCGTTGTGGTAAAACTACAGAGTGCTGCTATGTATAACGCAAAAGGCTAAAAAAGGATTTCTATTTGTGGAAATTTCAACTGACCAAGAGGCAAAAAACCAGTCTTTATTTTTCGTTTTTCCATAAACTCTTATTTTTTAACATCCGGGTTTTAAATAGACTTTCGAAATATAATAAAGTTCCAAACTAAACTTTTTGGGTAACATCTAAACTTATTTCAAAAAAATTGTACCCAAGCTTTCACCCCCTAGTATTACAAAAAATATTTTATAAACAGGTGGTGACAATTCAAAAGGCACAAGTGGCAAAAATGGACAACTTCTGGTTCGAAGGTGTCTACCTTCCCCTAAAGGCTTCGTGCTCGGTGTTCATCACAATGAATCCGGGATACGCTGGTATATTTTATATTTATATTATATCTGCAATTTTAGAAAGGTCAGCTGAAGGAAGCAAGATGTACGATCTATTAATAATTATTAATGAGACAGTACTTTTATAAGGACATGTATAGGTAGTTTAACTTATGACTTTTCCTTTGTTAATTTTCTCTTTATTTCGAACAGCAGGTTATTTATTAAATATAGAGAAGGCATGTCGGATATGCAAGGTAAATAAATTAAGTACAATTGAATTGTAAAAATATTAAAAAAAAACTGATGATTAACTACTACAGTTTAAAGTTGTACATACAATAGCGATATTCTGCTTTATTAATGCTGACAGGATTGTGTTAGAGCTCTATGGGAACATCGTGGGATTTCAGTCTATTTGAGTCCGTCATAAGTTACTTATACTCCCCCTGGTGAAGGCAGGTGGGATAATTCCAAGAACCACTAAGGTACCACCTAGAAGTATAAGATCTGCTTTAGAAGTTATATTTATTTGTAAACACTTACAGGTCGTACCGAATTACCAGATAATCTGAAAGCTCTATTTCGACCGATCGCCATGATGGTTCCTGACTATGCTCTTATTGCTGAAATTTCGCTGTTTTCTTACGGATTCTTTGATGCCAAAATTTTGGCCGGAAAAATTACTACTACATTTAGATTGAGCTCAGAGCAGCTGTCCTCACAGGTAAATATCACGAGAATAAACGCATCTATATAAAGTATCGGTTAATGTAGTTTTTTAACTTTAATATCGTTTTTCGATTGAATAAACGTCGTATAACTTTATATGACGACAGCGGTCGTGGTCGGCGAAGGGTCGTCGGGTGCAATTCCCACACCGGAAAAATATATGTATTTGTAATTTGCATTTGCATTTTTATACATTTTGGTACATAGCAACACCCAGACTTTATGTATTTACAAAAAAAAGTAATGTTTAAGTAATATATCCGTTATTTAGTTACTATAACACAAGCTCTGCTTAGCATGCGACTAGGTGGCGGTGTGTCCCGAAGTATTTATTTATTTATTAAGGAATTTACGATGTTCATTACATTTACGTTGTTATCTGTCTATATTATGTTTAAGTCGAAACCCATTATTTCGGTAGACGAGAAATAATAGACTTGGAATTTAAGCGGTATACATAATTTGACCAATTGAAGTGGTGAATAAATTAAAGATACAAAAAATTCAATACTGCCACAGAGAAAAAAATCATTCCCAGAATATAATGTAAGATATCTAGCATATTAACCTTGATACCACTTAACATCAGGACCATTACGACTTCGGAATGCGCGCGGTGAAGACAGTCATCCTGGTAGCTGGTAACCTGATCCGACAGATGCCGGACGCTGACGAGAGGCAGATAGTCCTTCGAGCCCTCCGCGATGTCAACGTGCCCAAGTTCCTGGCTGATGACCTAGTTTTGTTTAATGGTGAGTCTATACAACCGATACTTAACTGTATTCCGATTAACGATTGGGGCGCTTCAAGAATTGATGAGAAGATTTTAGAAGGCCAGCAACGCACTCCAGAGCCGTTAAGTTCTACTAGTGTTTATGGATGTATCGATCAGTATCGATCGGGTGGCTTGTATGTTCATTTGCCCCTATATTATAAAAAAAGCGATGACCGATCATGTTCAGTCATGACAATTTTTCAAATGTGATGATGGTTGCTTACCACCTTGACTCCGTCATAAACTTGTCAATGTACAAGTAAGTGATGATAATGTTGACCATTACTAGATGGTTAGTCATTACAACATTTGTCAGGGTTGAAATGATTCCTTACCAATACGCAAATTGTTTTATACCTAATTTCGTACAGGTATTATATCGGATCTGTTCCCGCGAGTGGAGATACCGGTGGTAGACTATGGTATAATGGAGCAGTCCATTAGAAATATGTTGGTGAAGAGGGGCTACGACGATCTGTACAGTAAGTATGCATTTTAATTAAGATGTTAGGCGGTAGAGCCACGCTGAATTGAACAGGCTCTACTGGGATGGTACCACTCTCCCATAAAAAGCAGACGTTAACTAATTGTATCTCGTTAGAGATGTTATTGTGTTTCATACGGTAACTGGGAGCACTGGGAGCCCATTTTACACTTTCCGTTCCTTATTCCCTTTTTATAGATCCTTAAGTTTCCCTTTTTTTATGGTTAGGTTTTTCATTTGTTAGGCATTTAGCTATGTGACTGTTTATGGGCGGAGGTCACTTACCAAAAGGAGAACTTCTTTCCGAGATGGTAACTATCATCTCGGTGAGAAGTGATTTGTTTGTTTTATTTATGATTAATAATTTATTATTATGTTCGTATAACGTAACACAATTTTCTCATGTTCCAGCGTTTATATTCAAAATTATACAGTTGTATGAAACGACTGTTGTAAGACACGGTTTGATGTTGGTCGGACCTGCTGGGGCCGGGAAGACCAAGGTAATCTCAAAATTATTTCAAATACAAACTATTTATCCACAACGTTATATATATACATATAATAATCTTATTCAATGCTTAGCAGCATGCATAATGATGAGGGATGAAACTAGATAGACATTCTTTTAGTTGGTAAATAAGGTACAGTCAACAGCAAAAATGGTTGATCACGTACAATATTTCATCTCTCTCTATTGTAAGCTACTAATGATTAGATTATGTTCACCTCTATAATTTTTTTTTAACTAATCAGGCTTTATGGTTAATTAACCCTTCCAGTGCTACGAAATTCTTCGCGACGCGCTCACAGCTATCAAGGGAAAGTTGGCTCCCGATGGATTCCCGTTCACCCCAGTACATACCTTCGTGGTCAACCCGAAGTCCATCACCATGGGACAGTTGTATGGAGAGTTTGATCTGCAAACCCATGAGTGGTATGGTTCAAGTATACTTCTACTGGGACTACTTGTAGAAGGAAATTTTTGACTGTCACTCTGATTCTGACTTGAATCTGACTGACTTTGACTCTGACTAGGGTCAGAGAGAGTTAGAACTCTGACTAATTTGAGCTAGATTTATCTGATGTATCTTTAATTATATTCCAGGACTGACGGAATCCTCTCGAGCTTGGTGAGAGCTGGTATTGCCGTGGAGGATATGGACAAGCGGTGGTATGTCTTTGATGGCCCCGTCGACGCTGTGTGGATTGAAAACATGAATACTGTTAGTAATAATTGTACTATGAAAAATAATTTACTATCATTGTTCTACAACAGAAAAAAATGAGTGTCTGAATGAAACGTTGATGAACTAACGAAAATAATGATACATATAACTATGTTATTCTTTTTTGCGTTAATAATAATTGTAATTAAAATATGCTCTTGAAATTATAATTGAACTTGTCTGAATTATCCGTTGTCTCTTTCAGGTTTTAGACGACAACAAAAAACTGTGCCTCTCCAGCGGTGAGATTATGAAGCTGACCGACCGCCAGAGGATGATCTTCGAAGTGGCGGACCTGGCTGTGGCGTCACCAGCCACTGTCTCCAGGTGCGGCATGGTCTACCTGGACGCGAAGGTCGTGGGACTGCAGCCGCTGGTGAACGCGTGGATGAAGAGCAATTTGCCGGGCGTTAGTAATTATAGTATTTATTTAGGGATCTAAGGAAAGGCTTTTACGGGCAAATACTCATACGCAAATTAAGCACGCCTTAAGTCTCGTATATTTGACAGAATTGTATGGCGATCTGTCAAATCGGACCGGTTTAAGTTGTACTTAAATTTATGTTGCGTTTGATTATTCCGGCATTAGGCACCTATAGTTTTTCTTAACTATAACAAAATCGATTCAGAACTAGATGCAAGAGTAGCAGAAAATGTTTGACAACTAACTTTTAGTGTAGTAAAAATTATTTATTCATTTATAACTGCTGACTTAAACAACATTACTCCACATATTTGAGATGGTATGCTTTTTCTATTGTGTCAAAACATATTATGAATGACGTTTTAAAATAATTTACATTATAATCAATAGGAAAATATGTAGGTATAAAATTTTAAATATTTGGACTGTAAGTGTTAAGACTGCAGAACTAATTTGGTTTAATTTTGCACATTTATTTTTAACCGTTCCAGATGGCTGATAATATCCGAAAACCCTTGTACAATCTAATCACGACATATCTTTACCCATCCCTGGTGATATTACGGTCGAAGTTGACGGAGCTAGTGGTCTCGATAGACTCAGCGCTGGTGCTGAAGTTTCTAGAACTGTTGGACTACAGACTCAGACCCTTGACTGGCAAAGACGACAGACCACCTCCCGGACCTGTTTTTATTGCTATGATGCGTTAGTTATATATTATTTATTTATTTATTCTTTGTTACAATATAGTTATTACAATATTAAACAATCTTAAACTATTGGAAATTTTGTAACTGGCGGCCTTATCACTTAAAAGTGATTTCTACCAGGCAACCAAACACATGAAAAATTATATAATAACAATGTATTATATAATATGATGATTTTAAAGAGATGTAGACATATTGAGATAGCAAATATTTTATCCTTTCTGTTTCTAACAATAACATTTGATGATTGAACTATATGATTTACTTAAAATTGTTAGAAAATTTGATTATCATATTATTAACATTTATTTGGGAATCTGTACTGT
>DWAJ01001869.1:0-20028 GCA_018238005.1 Eurema mandarina | reverse complement strand
TCTAATTAGTTTTAAATATAAGATGCCTAAGAAAAGTTTTAAAATTAAATAATTTATGTAATGTTTCAAATAATTAAACAAATTTCTTATTCTAACTAGTAAATATTTTAATATAAACTAAAAGAACTCAAAATATAATTATATAATTTTTAATATGATGAATTTAATAATATGCCTCAAAAGTTTCATTTAAATCATGTTTTAAATTTACGCATGGTTACATATTGTGATTCGGTACAAATTTAAGACGTCTGTGTTGAATCGTATACCTTGAAACACTTAAAGTTGATTTCGAATTGTCGTTGAACTTAACTAGTTGATCGACGCGTTCATAAACGGTCTAGTTTAGTAAACGATAAATACATCGACGACCCATCTCTACATCTTTGTGACGTAGCTCGAACAATATGCGTCGGCCATTAAAGAGACAGCGTTTTAGCGCCAATTCTAAAATTCAAATTTTAACATTAAATTTTGTTAAAAGTACTGCACGTTTCCCGGAAATATTGATGTGGTGTGTTTATTATGCTCTAAAGAACCATTTAAAACTGTTTTCAAAAATCAGTCAAATAGCATTAGGGATCGAGGAATGTATCGGAAAAATATCATGTTAGCATAATTAATATAAAAAAAAATTCTTCTAGCTATGAAGAACTTATATTTAATGTCATCTCTACCTAGTATACATTTATTTTAAAAATTTTATGCTTTGCTCAAAATTTTTTGAGGCGCGAGGCCCCTTGTACCGCGAGGCCGTAGGCGGTGGCCCACGTCGCCCACGCCTTACGCCGCCACTGCCAACACCGCTCTCGGTTTAGTTAAGTTAAATTAAGTTAATATGTACACTATTTTGGGATACTGTCTCGTGCAGTTACTAGTGCTAAGCTTATATATTATCATGCGATGACAGTATCCTGTTTGTGTATTAAATAAATAAATAAACCGTGATACTCAAATAGTTTAAATTGTTACAGATGATATTTCTGTAACCGCTATAAGAACAAATACTAAATGTGAACAATAATTAAAGGCTAAACAAACGTGATGATGTTTCTCGTAGTTTCTCAATGTTCATGGAAATATTCACAGAGTTTTGAATTGGACATTAGATATCATAATTTATGCACAATTATTAACATTACAATTTTGAACATAGCCAAATAATCAGGGGATAACGTCATTTATTAATTTAATCAAAATACTGTCTCATATTCACGTACGCTTGTACAAGCCACATACAAACCAATAGGTTGATAGTAAAATCGAAATATCTCTCAAACGTAATTCCATATAGCGGTCTGTTTGATGTCCGTGGGAAGCGCTTCGCTTAAGGCGCGGATGCGTGCGCCATTTGCGATCTACGGAACTGCTGTAACGGTGTAGGACATTTTCCTATGATAGATCTCATTTTGCGTATCGTGACGTCATTTTTGGGATCAACAGAAAATAAATTACCTTTTGGAATTTTCTTGCTTTAAATATGTTGTTACGTATAAAAATGAAGCTTGACCTTATCGTAAATTTAGTAAGTACCCAAAACTCTTCTTTTAAAGGAAAAAATGCATTATAATTTACCTCCTCTCTTAAGTTGTTAAATGAACGGGAACATAAGCATATACTGTAATTGTTATCAATATAGTATAATATATGCATCCTTTGGTTTTTAAACGACTATTTTTTTAAGGAATATAATTACTAACAATATGATATATGTACATTATAAACACGTTTACCCTAGCAAACATATAACTAATTAATTTAAGAATTTAATGACTTGCATAATTCATTAGTACAAGCCTATAAATATTAATAACGAAAAAAATAGCATCATAATTAAATCTAACGCTATTACATCATCCAACTGTCAAATCGGCTTAAATCAATGAAAGTTATTTTTAAGATATACCCGCGAAAGCTCAACTCCTTTTTTATATTAATTTTGTATTACGAAATAATAACTTATAACACGGTACAAAATTTACCTTTTTACATAGTTACATAGATTTCTAGGTACGTAAAAATATAAATGTGCCTTATAATAATTATTTTTATGAGCATCTTTTGTCATGTTTGTAAAAAATGAGCTTGGAGATTCGTATTCAGAGATTTGTTTTCGATATTGGTTTCTTCTCTGTAGAAACTGCTTTCAAATTAAATATGAAATACTTAAAAGATTCAAATTATTAAGTAAATATTGAGCTTAGCTAAATATATATTCGAATTTTATATTAAAAGTAAAGTAAAATCCAAATAAAGGTTCAAATGAAATAAATTCTCGCTTACAACTCTTCGCCTTAAAAGACAATTTGGTGAGCGGTGACACAATAATTACAGATGCACAATAATTGCCACAGACTCGTAACGCCGCGTCTATGACGTGATTTTGATAGCTATGTTGTATGTAACGTTATGTTGGTACTACATTCTCTTCTGGAAAATTCCAGTTATTTTCTTTTTAAATTTAAACTATGAAAATTTTGTATTCTTACTAAATGTTGTGCATAAGGAATATTTGATATACTATAAGCTGTTTGTCACTCTTTGATGTGAAAAATACCGAATGGAATTTGGCTTATATTTAGCATGCAGGAAGATTATACTCTTGGTTAAGACATACTATTTATTACTGTCATAAGAACGAATATTACTAGGAACTGTATGTATTAAACTTAGTATACCTATGCCAGAAATACATGTAGTCTTAACAGTTATAATTAAAAGAGAATCACAAAATAAAATTATCTGAACAGTAATTAAAATATCTCCGGCATGTTGTGCCCAAATCACTGGACGGCAATTACAAAGGCTTACGTAATATCATTACACGAAATTGTAGTAAGCGAAAATAATTACCGCGTCTGTTTTCGGAAGAATTCCCTTTCGTAACATGTTTATTGTTCGCAGTTGAAGCTTCCATTGCGATCTTTTAAGAGAACTCAGTAGTCATAGTCTGTACCTACTGATCTAACGTGTACAAATACTCATACGCAAATCGTATTTAAGCACGCCTCATGTTTATTAATTTTGACAGATTTGTATCAAGATGTCAAATCGGACCGTTATAAGTTGGACTCCGCATGACTGAGTGAATGTCTTGTCAATTGAACTCGGAAATTCTTTCAGTCAATAAACCGTGATGAAACATATTATAACAAAAGTATCTACTAATGGTTCAGAAATTAGTTTATACCACAAAGAGAAGGAAGGAGATATGTAGAAGATGAAGATGAGAAAGTCATTCTCAAAATTTGACAGTCGTTTTTAACATTTTCAACTTTATAGGTAAGGCATTCTTAATTTTAACATTGCAAGACTACATAAGACCAATTGGTGTCCCTTAGAAAATAGCTTATCATCTTATTATAATGTAATCTTTTAATACCTAGATGTTTCGTAATAATGCATATGTTAACACAGCTTGCGTTCTCGACTGTACACTGAAAAATCGTACTTAGGAAAACAATTTCCGATGTAGCTGGCTAGAACAGAGCGGGTCTTACATAATTAGAGTCCGTGACTGCACCGTGTGGTCCACATATTGAAACAATGGCTATCTACCATCTCTATTGTTCTCGATAGCCACTAGGGCTATGCACATTCAGGCGCCGACGCATCCGCGAAACGAAGATATTGGGAATATAATGAAGTATGGATTTTGCAAACTTAAATGAGGTAGGTACTCGAATGCTATTTAAGAAATAATTTTGGAATTAGGGCTGTAATTGGCAGGTTTTTTAGCAACACAGGGTCGTAAGGTTTTACGTGTGTTGTAGAGGTTCGTTGACTTTGAATCAGTTGGCTCGTTTGCCCCTAATTATTAACCAAGACGATTCAAGTGTTACAATATGTAGTATATCCTAGTTAAATAAAGAAATATTGGAAATTGACTTCAACAAAACCATGACTTCATTTATTTCTAAAACAATAAAGCTATCGCCAACTAGAACAATTTTTAATAAATGATTCTATGTGTAAAAGCCCATATAAGCTGTTATTAAGTAAATTCTAACAAAAGCTAATCCATCTCTCCTCATAGGCTTAGTATTGTAAGCTCGGCCCGCGGCGCCGGCTATTGTTCGCGCTCCATTGTCAGTACGTTGAATGTTATGCAATTGTGCTTAGTGCGAGCAAACAGCCGATCTATTGTCTAATGTTGTCGATACGTTTAGTGTTTTATTTGTGAACTAGCTAGATATTGCGATGGAATTATTTTTAATCAAGTAAGGCTATGAACAATATTCACGATATAAAAACTAAATAATTGTTAGTCTTTCTCGACACATTGTCTTTCAATAACGATCTCTTCTTAAAATTTTCAATTCCAGAAGACCTGAAGAAAGAAAAATATATACGAAAAGATGAATTGAAACAAAGCGCTAATCCGAAAAAAGTTAAGACCTAGTATAGATAGGTCATTGAAAGTGTTTTCGAAGGGATAATTATTTGGAACACCAAGCTTAAAACCTATGCCAATATTATAAGCGACGTTTTTTATCGTTTGGAACCACATAATATGACATAACTGGCTTCAAAAATGACTTTACTTATTACTAAAGTATGAGCAAAGAATCATATTAAAAGACATTAATAATATAATATTTTAATCAAAAGAAAATTCAATAATGTAAGCTATCTATACTTTGTTTTCAATTTATTTCTTCTAAATGAAATGAACTCATTTACATCTTATCCTCTCATAATTAAGAGTTTAATAAAATAAAAATATTTTGTGCTTATAAATTGTAACTATCTGATGATGTGTTATTATAAGAAACGGTACATTAATAAATAAACTTGCATAATAATTAAATATGATACAAGATTTACAATTACTAAAATACCTGAATAATAACCAAAATGATTTAAAAAAAATAAAGTTTTGGCGCGTAAAACAGTGTTCTAAGTATAAAAATGAAAAGGCGATCCCGTTGAGGTCCGGCTGACACCGTTCCCATTGACCATATACGAGGCAGCTAGCTGTATATAATGCATGCTAGGTTTTACGTTAATGCGTACTTTTATATAATTACTAGCTGCCCTCCGATAAAATCGCATGAAAATCGGTTGCGTAGTTTTAAAGATCTAAGCTGCTTGAGGCAATGATATTATATTAAATAGATATATTATAAGCGCAAAATTTTGAAGAAACAAAAACATCCTAATTAGGATGTCTTTCGGTGATTGGTTGCCGGCGCATTCACGCAACTGACAAAACTAATTGTTGTGACTTGTATGTATGTGTGCTGCCGCTACTGTGCGGAACACTTTTTTCAGTTGATTTGCTTGGGCATAACATATCTATTATATAACAATAATATCATTGCACATAGGATAATTTTTACCCCCATATTGAAACGGGAACGAGAATCACGCAAGGAAAATCACAAGCACGGCTACAATCAATAACTAAATAATATTACTCAGCTTAATGCATTGATTCATTACATTTCATACCATTAAGGAATATCAATTTCGATTTCGGCAGGCGTGTTCCCGCCCATAGGAGCGGCCATCTTGATATACGGTCTTACGAATTCCTTATCAACTTAATCGAGCATTAATCACAGTAAGTTTCTTCTACCTTTAACTTAAAACACTTAATACGGCTTAAATGAATATATTTTGGAGAATTTCAATAGTAATGATTTATGTCGATGTGATCCGATTACGGTGCTGGTAACATTCAACTTAACGACACTGGCAACATTTTTCAATGACTGAGTTAATTATAAGTATCTATATAAGCAATTTTCTCTATAAAAATCTTTTTTTTTATTTTAAGAAACGCTATAATATATAAAATTATTATATTTATTATTCAGTTTTTCATTCAATTAAAAAAATGTCAATACAATACAAACTTTTTGAATATGCGTTACTAATCACAAAAAACAATTTTTCTAAAAAATATTAGACGCGCTAATAATACAACATTATCTATAAATATTTTCAAGTGCAAGCAACGCCACAGGATGCGGTTAGTATACAAATAAAGGTTAGTATGCGACAAGATTGAGTGGGTCGCGGGCGCGACAGGTGTGCAGATCAATTAGAGACGATCGCCGGGGAGATTGCGCGCGTGCGCCGGCGCAGCCCCGACGCACGGGACGTAGCTACGTTTTAACCAGTCTGTTTAGGTTTAGATTTAGGTTTAAAGAGATATATTCTCAAAAAAGATTATAGTAATCTCTTTCTCGAGATTATAATATTATAATGTAGGTACAAACTAATAGGTCGTCATTCATTTACCCACTCACTGCATTCGTTTATTCAGAAAGGAATATTTCGTTGTAAATGGTCAGTTTCTTAACTTTAAGAAGGGTATATTCGTCTTTTTAGCATACTTCAAGTCTATATTACTGTCTGACTGAATATTTAGACTGGGACATAGCTACGTTTTAGTCAGTTTTAATCTTACGACTAGTTTTGTCTTTATAGCATTAATATGCTTTTTATAAGATCCTGGAGTCTATCATATTGTAGACTAAACAATTAGACTGTTTATGGTTTATTCGTTTGAAAAAAGCCCTTTGTGTCTTTAAAATTGTTTTTAATTCTATTCAAGAAGAGAGCCTATTTATGGTCGGTAAAGGAGGCTCACTCCAAAACTGTTAAGCTAATCGAGTGTTTATTGGCGAAGATGACCAATATCGAGTTCACCCCCCCCCTTATTAAAAATTAAAAACATTATAATCAAGAAAATGCTTAATTAAACATATAAAAACCGACCTCTTCCTAAGTCGATATTCTTTAATGACAAAGTGGCGATCTTTTGTAACATCGCAGTATCTTACAACTTGAAGCATGCGAAGTACAAATACGCCGAGCTCCGATCAGTCGTCAGATGTAGATAACAGTCGAACACGCAAAAAAGCACAAAACGCAGCCACCTGGCCATTCAAACCGTATCTCTGGCAAGATCTAGCTTATCTAGTCTTTTTCTATTTCTAGTCTGCCCTTGATGCCCGTGGGAAACTAATTTACGGCTACATGTGTGCCTGAGTACGCCCTAAAACGTTGTTTTTTAAATTATATGAAAATTCCAGAACAGTACCAATAGAAGAGTAAGAGTAGTTTTTTTTATATGGGCTTGTGCTTGACCACGGGTCGCCTGGTGGTAAGCGACGTCGCGGTCTACGATGGATCGCTTACCCAGAAACCTGTTCACCCGACACTTGAAGACCTCCGGATTGTATCCAACGGGGAAGACCCACTTGGGGAGCTCATTCAACTCTATTGCTGTGCGCAGAAGAAACGTGGTAGCAAAGCGCTTCGTTCAGGTCTTGGGTATATCGACCATGTAACGATGCCGCTTAGATGAGCTAGCTGTACGATGGAAAAATGAAAGAGAAATGGAGATACAGATATTTTCCCAAAAGGCTTTTTAAACTAGCGAAGTTGAGTTTTTAAGAACTATTGGTCTAGAAGTAAGTCGAAGATGGAGGGATATCAAATTTTACAAACCTTAGGACAAAGCAAGTACTCGCCATTAATCCCAAATGATTTGAAAGTCAAGGCAGAATTTTTATATGTAAAATCTTCAATAAATACCATAGGAGGAATTCAGGGGTCTTATTAACAATTTAAACAAATTTGCTAAAAATGTAAATCTTTCTCTCTTACCGTCGAATATTACTTAATCTTACCCAACATTGTAAATTCCACCATACATTATCCGTTTTAAATACGGCAGGCTCCCACGAACGGTAATTTAGGTCGATACACCATAGACAAGCCACTAATTGTTTTGCACAGATAAAAACAGAGTTGCGACTTGCTCTATGGTTGCGCAATGAGCGATCGACTGTGCTCTGTAGTCTGTGGTGCGTAATGTTACCATATAGAATTGAATTCATTGGGAGGGAGCAGAATTCCATTATTAACCACAAAACTTTTTTTTTGTTTTTTGGGGAAAAATCTGATACCAATACCGCAATACCGAGAACCACCAAAGATTGGAACTCTTCTTCCTAAAAAGTATTATTTCATACTATGCAAAACAAGAATTACAAATCGAATCTTCCTATCACCAGATCTCCAATAAAAAATACGTAAACAGTATCGTGGACGCTAATTCTTATAAACATTTCAGCCATATCTTTAGTAGTATATGCCCTATTGAGTGACAAAGATCAGGGAAGTATCTGAAAATTTTTCTCGTAAACTTTCTCTTATATAGAATTAGTAAGAATCTTAAACTGTATGTATGTACCAACTACGTCGATTATAATTAATCCAATATTTGCACAAGATGCAATTTACGATGTGTAACGCTTACGACATGTGTTCTAAGAACGTTAAATGCTCACAAAAACTATGAGTGTCACTCGCTCGAGCAATGCTTCAGTCACGAAATACTAATACTGCTTATTACTATGATATTACGTTTAATATGTGTGCTTAATATATGTTGCTTGTATGACTGGCACTATACGATTGAACATTATAGTATTTAGTGTCAACCAAACTATTTGACACATTATGAATTACAAATAATTATTGTAACGGCCAAATGCTCGTACGCAAATTAATTTTAAGCACGCCTTAAGACTCGTAAGTTTGACAGAATTGTATGACGAACTGTCAAATCGGACCAGTTTAAGATAAATAATTTAAAGGCTAAAAGCGTTATTAAAATTTACGATAACTTATTTATGTTGTCGACTGTACGTTAAGCTATTTTACTAATTTATAATTACCTTTATAAGTAACAAGTTACATTATACCAGAAATTAAAGCTAACATTACTTTTTTAAAGGAAATTTTCGATTGAATGTTTATGTACTATCTCACCTTATTTTCAATGATGCACGGAGCGCTTTTGTGCCACAAAAGTTTTATCTGTAAAAAACATTTTAACATTAAAATGAGCCACACCTTAACTACAAATAATAAAATATATATTACATTAAAGGTAAACATACATAAATTATAATTAATTCAAAGATTACAAAGAACCAGCAGGACATTAAAAAATTCAATTGTATTTTTTCGCGCACGCCACAAACATAACCTCAAAATTCGTCAATATTACTTAAAGAATATTATAATGACACAATAATTTTCCTTGTGCGAGTGATTTCTCCGTAATAAGTAGTGTATTGGGTAATTTGGAAAGTATGCCTGGGGCTGTGGGACCACCACCTGGTACCGTGAATAATTGTAATGTAAATTGACGATTGCTATAAGAATAATGTTTGTGTCTATAGAAAGAAATATGTTACCTATATAATAGTTTCGTAGTATTTTTGTTAGGTTTCTTTGATATTTATAGTTTTATAGATTTGTAGTAACCAATAGTTTAAGCTTTTAAAAGAATTTGATTTTATGCCATTTCTTTTCGAGTTCTAATATAAGTATAGTACAAAATTTTGTGATATGTGTTTGTTTATTTTATTGGAATAAGACATGCTGGTAGACCCTGGATTAAAAAGATAGGATACTATTTATCCCGGAATATGACTAGTATTACTCTAGGCTTAGACTACTTTAAACATTGAAATACTTAACACTGAAGAATTTCCTACACTAATTTAAGGAGGAAGTTTCGTAAAAATGAACAAGTTTATTAAAATACAAGTTGTGATATTTAAAACATAAACAATTTCTCTTAGCACATAATGTCGAAATGAATGTGATTCATAAACCTGCGCAGACGCAGCGACGACAGCGCGGGTCATCAAAACATTTATTATTTATATTTACTCTTCGGATAATAAAAATAAAACTTATTTTTATAACAATGCCATATTAAATTTTTTAGTCTGTTCTCAGTTTGACAAACATTGTGTTTGCACAGTTTGCATTGTGGTTTCTATCAACTACCTATTTTTTATTTTTTAAAAATTGTCATTGTCAGAAGGAAAAAACGCGGAAACACTTCAAGTTAAAAAAAAAGTATAATCATCAAATTCTTTTCAGCCAGTCATCTTCCGAAGTTACAAAAAAAACAATCGAATTTAAACCTCCTTTTTAATTCGTTCTAAAATCTTCAAATGATAATATTGGATGCTGTATCTGTGGTCCGACCGCTATTGAAAGTGAAACCGCATGACGTGTGGCAGTCAACGACCCGCGATATCACGATAACATGCTACCTGCGAGGTCACATACCACTTTTGACCATTTACAGCTTAGAAAAGAGGTGCTATATATAATAGGCTAACTAAAAATGTTAATTATTTTAAAAATAATTAGAAGATCAAAATAATTAAAAAATTCTTAAACCTCATTTCTCTAACGCTTTTTTTATCTGAAAAACCTTTTACTGTGTTTATCGATTCTTATAGTTACTTTTAAATTTAAAATCAGATGGTTTACGTGTAGTCGATTTGCAATTTCGTTCAGTCGACACAAAGCTATGGAAAAACCATACACAATCATAATTTTGTTCAATTTAAAAAGCGATATCCACGAGAAAACCATATATCTAAGTCGTAAATGTATAAGTACGTGAAATATTTTTCGTTAATATGATTCCTTTATGTATGTGTCTGCACGTGAAATGCTACACTTAGGTACAAATACTCATACGCAAATTAAATTTAAGCACGCCACGTAATTTTGTATGGCGAACTGTCAAATCGGTCCGGTTTAAGTTGTACTTAAATTTAAGTTGCGTTTAAGTATTCCGGCACGAGTGACGCAACTATTCAATAGATTCCTAAAATTGAAGTCGTCTCAAATGAAGCGGGTCTAATAACTGATATAATTGTAGATAACTCGATAAAGACATGCGATGTTGAATTACACCTGTTTCGGATTTCGAGCATTAATTGCTTGATGTTAAATTGTTATGTTATTAGTGTCATTACTGGTGAAACTGAACGTTTCTAGTTATTCCCGTTAACCGTTATTAAAGAAGAATATATGCGGTTATCGCGTTATTGGTACGTTGATTGAAATCTCAAAAACTATTGAATTATTTCTAACGTTTAAGGTTCTCTCAACTATAAAAAAACCTACGCAATTTGCTAGCGACGCTTCTCAACTTGAAAAAGATAATTTCCCGAAACTGTAGATATGCCTGACCATACTAAAAGACATACTTATTAAGACTACAACAGTATCTGATATTTCTTCTCTTAAAGTCAACAACGACGTACTATCGATACTACGAATTAAGTAACTAAACTATCGATTTTCAACACAGATTTGTACGACAGAGTTGTACGTCATAAATAACGATGATTAGCAATAACCATAAATTATGTATTATAGCCAAGGTCCAGTTAAAACAAGAAAACAACCTTACTCGGTCAATTCGTTCACAATTCGTTCGTCCGGCGCACCTAAATATTTCCCTTCTAATCGCTATTCGCAATGTAACGATATTTTATTCGGAATACGTAATGCGACCATATTAGACATTCTAGGACGTTGCCCACGGCGTGTAGGCTGCTAAATTACTAGATAATTAATTATTGATTAAGGTAGAAGAATTTTTAAATAAGGTCCTTAAATAGGGTTTTTTGGTATTTGTCTATTTACCATACCTGTTGACATGATTATTCGGATAACTTCAACGTGTCATATAAAAGGTATGGTTTAAAACGAAAAACATTTGGATTGAAATCAAAATGTTTTAGTAAAGCCAAGTTTTATAGTTAGAAACATCTTCGAACGCAACTATTTAAAAACATATTTTGATTTACTTATGAATCACGTTGTCCCCTCTTAGCTCGAAGACTTAGCTTGAAGCCGCAAGCAAAAGCCACTATAACATAAACATACAATTCACCGGCTCTCGGCGATAACTATAATTGTCCTCTCACTATAATTTCACGCAAAAACAGGTTGCATTCGCACAAAAAGTGATTAAAACGTTATTCGATAACGACGCGTGACATAACCGTTGTTGATAGCAGTAAATAACGATCGCCCGATCACACGTCACTATTTTTGTTGTTTTCGATTTAATATCTTGATTTAAATAATTTTTGGGATTCGCTCCCCCCTCCTATATCCTCCTGCGAATAAAATATTACTCCTTCTGCGAAACATTATTTTTTCTCTTTATTTAATGGTACATAAATGTCAACAACTCCTTCATACTAAGTACTAACTTTACACTATACAATTATTTTAATATAAACTAAATTAAAATATTAGATATATGAACTCATTGATATTATATATTTAATTCTATAAAAGTTTAAATCGACCCAAAATATGATTTAACAGTTAAACGTCAGTTGGCAATGGCCTTTAGTAACAAAGCATTTTTTTCAATCGCTCACGCAAGGACTAGTTCATTATTAGTTTTTGTACATTTAATATAATGTATAAATATATAAAAAGATTCAAAGAGTTTATGTAAGTCACGAATGTGTTGCCGCCCTGGATATGACCCTTTTCTTAAATGCTTCCAGGTTGCAAAGAACACAGACGATTAAAGAGACTGCGGATAGGTTGCTCTTTAGGATTTTTTTTTATATAAAAAGCGGGCAAACGAGCAGGAGGGATAACTGATCAAAGTAACCACCTCCGCCCATAAACACTCGTGAGGGGCTCACGAAAGCGTCGCCGGCAAACGCTTTGGATAAAAATAATTCAAAAATTTAAGAAACCCCGACACATAACATATATATAGTATATTGTATATAGTATATTGTACTCTACTAGTCTAGCTCGTTCATTTGATTCCCATGATTATAGAGTTGTGAAAAAAATATGTTATTTGCTCTTTTCGACCAATTTTCATTTAACATAGCTCCTTCCGACTGTTAACCTTTCGAACAACAAAACAAAATCACACACACACACACACAATCAGACTCACACGTTTAACTTATAACACCTCGACGTTTATTTCGTCTGGATTTTGGGTTAAAATAAAAACGGCATTTAGGTATATTCGGCAAAAAGTCGCAATGGAAACCCACATTTTTAGTTTAACAATTACATCATTGATCATTTTACTTGTATAAATAAATAAATAAATAAATATTTCAGGACATTTATACACAGCGCCATCTAGCCCCACGCTAAGCAGACGCTTGTGTTATGGCAACTAGATAACGGAATAAATTACATATACATACTTTTCTTTTGTAAATACATACATACCGGAGAGTAATACAAAATTATAATTAATTACAAATATAGTATATACCATTAGGATATCAATCGTTTAATCGATTAAAGTATCGGTGCGTTAAATCGATTAGCTAACCTTTCATAGTCCGCGGCGCATCGACGGAGGCCGCCACGCATCCTTGACTGCCTCACTCACCTCACTGACTATTTATACTGCTATTGACACGTTTCCTATTTAATTCCGAAATTCAATACTTTAGTTATTTTGGAATTAACCTATTTCATATTTCATACTCGAACATCTTACTAATATTATTTAATGCCAAACCTTTATTTTATATAAAGGATGCGGAACTGCTGATCCCTTAACACAGGCTATTTTAATAATCTAGCTAAGGATCTGTGTTGTGACATATTTCGAAGATTTTGTCGCCATAATTGTATATTATCATCAAAGGCAAAGAAAATAAAGTTTTTTATTATTATTACTATTTATTATAAACGCGAAAGTTTGTAAGGATGCATGTTAAGCGTTAAGTTACTCTTTCACGGAAAAACTACTGAACGGATTTGGTTAAAGTTTCACATACAAGTAGAATAGTCCTTAGATTAGCATATAGGATAAATTTTTATCTCGGTATTGAAACGGGAACATAAAGTACTCGGCAAAACCAGCAGGGCCTGTGAAGTTGTAGGGTATTTGGATGTGCGCTATATGAAAGTAGATCATATTTGTGATGACATGGCTTTAGAGCTAAAAGTCCTAAGAAAATAAAGATTAAAAAAGAATCATACTTGTGAATCTTCCATCACTTGTAGTGAGGTAGTTGTCGGCCATTAAAGTGATACCAGTAATCTGCGTATTTCCTTGTAATCGTAATTAATTACATAACAGTAGTGTGTAACGCAAAATACGCTAATGTATTTTTTTTAAATTAATACAGGAGTTCCATGAATGCCTAATACAAATCCTATACAACTTCACAGCTGGCAGACTTTTCAGACCTTCGTATAATATTAGTTTGGAAGTATCATAATAGATTGTTTAAGAAAACAAGCGTCGTCTATGAATCAATGTGGGCAGGGCGGCACCGCGCGGAAGAGCTTTCACGACAGATCACTTTCGCGGGCCCTCGTGACCGACGTACTAAGTGTTGAAAGTACCAAGTTTAGGGTTAACTTGTTAGACTGTTTAATACATTATAGCCTCAGCACATGTACGAGCTTTATATATAGACTTTATAAACAAAAATGATTATATTATTGAGATCTAAACGTTTTAAGTCTAATGTGCCTTAATATATTATCTCTCTTCGACACAACTACAACAACTACTAAAACAACTATCGTGCCTCTGAGACAACAGATTTTATAAATTGTTGAATGATTCAAGAAGAAGGAATAATAGCTACGCTTAATGTTGTCTTGAACACATTAATAAAAATCGTACCTAAATCCGTATATTAAAGGGGTTTTTTGGTTCATGAATTTTTGAGGAAGCGTTAAGACAGTTAAGTTCAGTGGTAACTATTGTCTATTGACCTCCAATATAACCATCTTCGCATTTATAAAAAACTAGCGACCCGCCCCAGCTTCGCTCGCATATATCATGCATGTATAATACATATAAGCCATCCTCTATTAATAAAAAAATCGCATGAGAAGCGTTGCGTAATTTTAAAGATTTAGGCATACATAGGAATATTGGGACAGAGAAAGCGACTTTGAATATATGTAGTTATTATGTATTAATTATTAATTAAAATAATTAAATAAATTGATGCTTATCACCGAAGGTTATTCTATGGGAATGTACCAACTATAAGGTATCGAAGTGACCTGGAACATTCTCTTATTTACTCTAACAATAACATATTTCTATTAAAGACAAAATAAATATTTGTTCGATAATAATTTATGAGGTGTCAAAAAGCTTTCCTAGAAGCACGTGGTATCGCTTCGGTACACTTTGATCCTCTACAAACATGTTTTCGAGCAAACATCGATAAAAAGATAATAATTGAACTTCAATATTTAAATCTTTGAGTGCTTTCGTAACTTGGTGTTTTTTTATTTAAAATTCATGGTGTGCTGTTAAAAATGTATGGTGACCCGGTGACCCATAGACGTATAACGCATAGACTGAGAGTCCTTTAATAATTTCGGTCCGCCGTAAGTGAAGCCAAAACTGTGTTTATGTAAGTAGAAAAAGCACGTTCTTATACTCGTGAACGCACACAGACCCACCGATTTTGTTGCTGCTATAAGAGATTTACCTTATAAATGTTGAAAAAAATCGAAATCTATGAAAACATACGAATTTTCTATATATGTAAATAGACAAAATTATCTACAATGAAATGGCTTCACTTTGAATGCTCATATTGCAGTTCTAGGTTTAATTATTCTATGCTTACCATAATATAATTCATTATCTTAAAACTGACCATCGACTATATAGAATCTAGTCGTGAAATGTCCGGACCTTCACATTTAACAAGAAAATCAGAACGTTGGACCCTGTTATTAATTGTAACACTATAAATTAATTAAGATTACATGCAAATATTCTTAACAAGGTTGATCAATGAAAAAATATTTAATATAGGAAGTCTATAAAATCAATTACCCATTGTATAGATTTTTTAAACAAAGATTCGTCACGATAATAATGTGTTATTAATAAAATAACCAATTAATCGCAAAAGGCGGGAAAACTTTTTCAACCATCCATTGAACTGGGAAGGCGCGCGTTTTTACCAACTGTCAGTTGTCACCCGATGACAGATAACTCCCACGGTCCAACATGGCGGGTCGATAGAAAGTGAAATGCTATGCTAATAGAACCTCTTCGGAAACAGATATTACTTTCCCTTTAACGTGTTAATTAATGTCTCAAATATTTTGACTGCGTAACGCGTCGTAAAATATGTAATTGGTGAAATGTAGTTTACATTTTACAACTTATGACGTAATAGGTTTTGGTAGAATAAAAATAGTTTTTATTGAAATTACGCAATAGACTATCAACGTGTTATTACTTATTAAAGCATATTATGATAATATTGCTTTTTAAGGAGCTAAACATTTCAAGGTTTCGTCCATTTATGGCATATATTATTAGCAATGGTAACTTATACAATATTTTTATAAAAACAACTTTTATTGTGAATAAAAATAATAAATACATCTGTTAAAGATTACAAAAACTATTTTGAACATCACCGCGAATGTACAAACAGATTACAACAGAGGAATGTAGTATCATAAACATCCAGAATATTAGAAAACTCGTAATGTTAATGGCTTTCATTGCCAGATGCAATATAAATGTAGAATAAGCGTCGCCATTAAACTTGATTTTAAACGCGATTATGCGATCGCCATTTCTCGACACTTTCCCAATCATCGTTCACTTTTATAACTCACTAGTTGCCGCCAGCGGGTTTGCCCGCATAGATTTCTATATTTCAGGACATATATGCACACCCACTCGCTGCGGCAGAAAGGTAAACAGTGGGGATTTTGTCCCATAAGTCCGACATAACCCGCGCACATATCATATGCACAGCGCCATCTTGTTCCAATCTAAGCAGAAGCTTGTGTTATGGCAACTAGATAACGGAATCAATTACACATACATACTTTTCCTTTGTAAATACATAGAACCAGACCCCAGAAAAATACAAATGTAAATTACAAATATATTTTTTCAGTTCGGGGTTCGAGCCTACGACGGAATACGGAATATCGGAATCGGAAGAAGGATATCGGAAGTTTCCTAAGTGGTAAGTTAGGGCTATCTATAAAGTAGTTTTTAACGAAAGGTAACAAGCAACAATTACATACATGCATCGTCACAAACTGCTGCGTTTTAGGATTGCTATACTACTGCACTCCCCTGACTTGGCTGATGTTTAGTCTTCACCTGATCTTCTGTTGTAATTATGTAATTGTGGTAGTCGAAGGTCTTATTTTTGTTATGATTCCATTCAACAGTCGCCTGATGATAAACGATCACTTTCCCTTTTACACATGTATATTATGTATTTAATTTAACTCAAAATAAAAAGATTTATTATTTATATTTATTTAATAATCGTCGGATTTGTGACGATGTTACGAATCTGTGGATTCGTACATCTGATATGTGATGAACTGATTTGTGAAACATTTACGAAAATACTATAATAAAAAAATCCTAGTGTTTCTGTTGTTGTTGTTAATAGATTAAATATGTATATGCAACTTATAAACTTTTTTATAAAAAAGTTATTGGCAGGGAAAAGAAAAATATCCGACTAACACAGCAAACCACAGCTCTTGTTAAATCAAAGAACCTCTTCACTTTTCCATTTACAATCACTGTCAATTATTTTATATCAGTTATTCGCGTCTGGCAACTCCGATGAAATTGAAATAATTGCTAGAATATAGACGGAAACCCAATTAAAATAAGTGCGAGTATTTTATGACTTTTATAAAGTTATATTATTTTATCCGTCTACGTTCCTTAAAAAGTTATTAAAGGAATGTTTATGTTACAATAATAACGATTGGTACTTATTTAGTATATTTTCTTCTGGTAAAAGGACTTCCAGAATCGATTCAGTAGTTTAAAGTATAAAAACATAAAATCAACCTATAGAAAAAAAACTATTGCTTAGATTTAAGTAAAATGTGGTGCTTAAATTAATTATAAAAACAAGCTGCGCCTAGATTTCAACATTTTTATAATTCGAACGATTCCTAACCATTTATGGTGAAGGCTCTGATGGATTGTTTGAATTTGACCCACAAAGCCTTATTTATCGTACTTGCTTATATTTATATACTAGGTATAGTACGCGTCACGAATCTTTAGCGCTGAACGAAACCTACGCAGAAGTCAAAAATAAGGTATCGAGGTAACGACGCGGCGCGCGGGGCGCGTGATCGTCGGGTGCGCGAGCGTTGATTGGTTGTCCCAGTCGTGTTGTCTTTCTCGCACCGGTACGTCAATAACGAGCGCGATTCTACCGATGCGCAGCTATTCTAGTCCAGCGCTAAACATAAATGACGCGACCTATACATGTTACATTTTATGTGTGTGTTTGTATGATGTATGTAAATAGAGTAGCTGTAGGTGATTGCTTATCGATTGACGATTGTGTAGTAAGGTCACCTTTCAATGCGGGATTTTAATTAGTTTCCATCAATGTTATATATCTAAACTTAATGTTATTTAAACTAAATTATCTCAAAATTATTATAAATGTGAGTTTGTAATTCTAGACCTTAGAATAAGATTAAATCATAAATTCCGGATATTTATATCCACTATAATATAATATAAAATAATACTTTATAGAACGTGAACTACGCTGGTTATTTGATAATTCAACAAAAATAAATTCTTTGGCGTTGTATTGTTTGTAGATTAATACAATTTAACTTTATTTCTCCTAAGGGATTTTTTTTGAAAGTCTTTTGGGATAGATCGTCTAAAGGTGGATACTGTTTGTTAATAGGTTCGGCTGAAACGCTAAATGAAAAGATTAACCTTTATCGTATGTTGACAACTCTATCTAAGTCACTGAACATCAGCGCTGACTATCTCAATAATGTTTAATCACAGCAATTGCTGAGGGGAGGTCTTGAATCACAAGGCTGTTATTTTAGTTACTAAACTGGCTCCAACCTGCGGTTTTACCCGTATAGTACCTGGATATTGGAGTTACTTCATATAATACCTGGATAACAGGTATTTTTAACCGACTTGAAAAAAAGGGGGATAACTCCTAATTCGACGGTATATATTATTTTTATAATCCAGAGAAATACTAATTTACCTACATGCCAAATTTCAAATCTAGTTAAATGATAAGAAACATCTATACATCTATTTTTTATAAACTTTCGCTAAGATAAAAACCCGAGCAAAGCCGGGTGGTCTGCTCGTATAGCAAGCGGTATCGGGTATCTGATCGTGAGGTGAACCGGAAAGTTTCGGTCCATTGGCCAGCAGCGGATATATTAATTTTATTTTTAAACTTCTTTTATATTCGGCCATGGTCAGGAAAATTTACATACGATCACAGATTTGACGCATGAGTGACATTGACGCAGGGTTTTCTTTTCAACCGACTTCAAAAAGGAGGAGGTTCTCAATTCGACCCGTATGTTTTTTTTCTATGTTTATTACGCGATAACTCCGCCAATTATAAACCGATTTGAATAAATCTTTTTTCGGCGTATAGGTAATACCTCAAGAGTGGCCCCATTTAAATTTAATAATAAAAAACAACCCACAAGGGTGGAAAATAGGGGATGAACTTTTTTATACACAATATCTCCGCCGATTATGGACCAATTTGAACGACTATTTTTTGTTGCATAAGTATTATCAAAAGGGTGGTTTCATGCGAATTTGGAGAAAATATTTCACCCCCAACGGTGGAAAATTGGGGATGAACTTTTTATACGCAATATCTCCGACGATTATGAACCAATTTGAGCGATTGTTTTTTTTGTTGAATACGTATTATCATGAAGTCGGTTTTATTTTTTTTGAGGTTATTAATTTTACAAAATGGCTTGACGCGACTTCCTTCACTTATACTCAATACCTATAATTTTTTTTGCTTATGGTTCTTAAGCTTATCATCATACACACAGGAATATTTTAAAGAAAGAATTATGTAAATCGGTTCAGCCGTTATCGAGTTATACGCTTACCAACACATTTTGCGATTCATTTTTATAATAATAATAATATTTCAGTACATTATACACAGCGCCATCTAGTTCCAAGCTAAGCAGAAGCTTGTGTTATGACAACTAGATAACGGAATGAATTACATATACATACTTTTCTTTTGTAAATACATACATAAAATACATAGCAACACACAGACCCCAGAAAAATAGAAATGTAAATTACAAATATATTTTTCCGGTGTCGGGATCGAACCCACTACCCTTCGCGCAGAAAGCAGTTGTGCTAACACG
>DWAJ01001868.1:0-20029 GCA_018238005.1 Eurema mandarina | reverse complement strand
GATATACACGTGCATGCAAAATTTCAGCTCAATCGGTTGAGGGCAAGTGCCTTAAAATTGAGTTATAAAATTCCACCCGAACACACAAACATACATACATACATACATACATTGCAAGTTAAATAAATATATAAAAAAAAAATATATATAAAAGCTTGTAATATAGAGGTTTAAATACGAATTTCAGATAAAAACTTGAATTTTTTGATATGATGTACTTACTTGGAAAGATCCGTAAATTGATCCGTTACTGAATCTTCCTAATAGTCCAAGAAAATAGAGCTTATTTTCTTGGAATATTAGGTAGATACAGTGCGGTTTATAATCGAGTGTACTCTATTCGAGTTTTTATTTGTAAGGCTATGATAGTGAAATCAAAATGAGGACGCAACAATACTAACAAACATGACTATAATTGAATGAAAAGTGATAGAAACATAGATAATTAATTATACTTGTAGATTTATTTCTGTAAACGACTATATGTTTCGCACAACATTATACAATATAGTATTTGATAAACAACATTTCCCTATTTTTTTATATACGAGTATTTTCTATTAAATTCCATGAAGATGTTCCACGAAGACAAAGTAAAAATTGTATTCTTATCTAACTGTTGCCTGCGTTTCCGTCGTTTTTTCGTAAAAAATCGTCTTAAAAACTTAGAAACTTAAATATAAGTTTGGAGTTTCTATACCAATTTCTATGATTCTTTATAGTTAATAACATTATTAACGTTTTAAATAGGATTGACTGAGAGTGTTACAGAAGTAAGAGTAGACAAATATAATCAGAAATCTTCGAATCGAGCTATCGGGAGTTACACGCGTTATTGTGAGTCAACCATAAAAGATAGACATATGCTGTCGTAGAATAGTTTTTACATAATTTCGAAAACATTTTCGTCATAAATGATTTCTGAGTAGCTTTAACCATAAAGGTTGTACACGCGACAAGAGCTTAAAAATTGGAGCAACTTCTCCCGTTCTCCCAACATTTTCCTTTACTGCTCTGTTGAGTGTTCCTATTGATTGTAGCATGATGAAGTCTCCTTAACCTCCTATAACCTGCTTAGAAGTATGAAGAATGATTGTACTAAGTTTCGTTAAAATCCGTCTAGTAGTTTTTGTTTCTATAACGGTTATACAAACTATATAAGACACACAGACGGACAAAAATTTTACTAATTGCATTTTCGGCATCAGTATCGATCCCTAATGATTGATTTTCGAAATATATTAATGTCCAGAATTGATCTCTCTACAGATTTATTATAAGTATAGATAAATGTTGTTTAAGTCATATTATTTAATTTATTGATTTATTATATTTTCCATCGCAATAAGTAAGCATTTGTATGGACCATTGATCTGTTAACATATTGTTAATGAATAAAACTTAAACAGAATGTAACTCATCAAAAACATCGCCATTCGAACACTACAAGATCACTTAAGTACAAAATACAAATTGTAGCTGTTTCATCGTCAACTGTTGCGGAAGTAAGGACATTTCACAATTTCCGTCCCCAGCGAGACGCTAAGAAACAATTATTTGTGATGACAGTTATATTTTACATAACTACTCTAAGAAACTGCATAGTGTTAATAAAGTTCTATTTATATCCTAGAAATGGTACAGTCAGCAAATAGGTTTTTTTAATGGTTTTCGTTCTGTTATGTAAACGTTTCTATCTTCCCTAGCCTATCAAATATACCCTTTATTTTTCATCACTAGTTCTTACGTTGTCGTTTAAAAAGCGTTTAAAAGTTAGGTAAATGTTTTGTCATGGCGATTCAGTATTTTGTAACTTCTTTTTTCTTCCACAATAAGTTGGGTAATTTTGTTAGGTCGTTGACAAATCAGAGGTGGTTCATAATTTAACCGCCTAAATTTTATATATTATTATGTAGTAAAATGATGTTAACGAATGAGTATTTTTAAATTCAAGATTTTTCTTGCTGAATGATATTGGCAATGTGGTAGAACTATTTCTGTAGGTACATTCAATTATGTGTTGAATTGTTTACTAAGCGCTTTTGTTTATTGAATATCTGCCACTGTGTTCTTTCTTTTCCACTATAAAATTACATGAAAAAATAAAAAGAACATTATTATAATATTATACCGATGATTTACGTTAAAATACCAAACATTATTAAAATATAAAAGAAGGTTAGGTAGGTATCTAATTATTATTTTAAAATTACATTTTATTGGAATCGTAATCAATTTTGTGAATTTTTAAATAAAGTCTCTTTCAGTATAACCCTGAGGAATTTAATATGGGGGTTGTAGCCGAAGTGCGAAGGCCAAGACGGTGACGTCACGGGGCGATCAATACTAGCCCCGCATCCCGGCTGTCTCTTACGGCAGCTTACAGACAATTTGTTCGGATTTCGGATTTCATTCAGTTATTATTATAAGATATGTAGTCTAAACCTACAACTTTTACGCGTCATTATTTAGGGAGTAGCAAAAAACATAGGCCAGATTGATAAGTTTACGTACTAAAAGAATATGGCATTTATAGTATTTTTAGATATCAAAAAGGTATAAAGCAGTTTCGCAACGCTTTTTTTGTTGCTAGGCAATGGAAATTCGACCTCGCGTTTGACTGATTAGAGGGAAAAATAAATTAACTCTTTCAATTATATTCAACTAAAGATATTAACGAGTCTTGTTTCAAAATATTCAAGAAATGCTTACTTATTGCGATGGAAAATATGTAACAGCAACATGGATAAAAATAGCATGTTTCAAAACCCCTAAAATGTATAACGACCTAAATGTCTAGGTCACACTCCAAAAGTGTCTTCTCATTTAAAATTTAGCCATTGCGAAGAAATTTTCGATAATTTTCAAGTGTTCTCGAAGGTTGTATAAAAGCTTATCATATTGAGGGCTCTTGGCCCTCCGCTTCTGTCCTTGGCGAGTAAGAATCTCCAAGATAAGCTGTATAAGCACCAACTAGCTGTCCTTTATGTATTATATTTTAATAAAACACTTTAAGGAATATTAAAGATATTAAATGTGAAAGATTTTAGGGCCACAAAATCGATTGGATCAGCTCCTATAAATAAATAATTTATCTCGTCAATCAATATTAACAAATTTTAAAATATTTTACCTTAGAGATGACTAGTTACATCTCCAAGTTCGTTTTTATAACTTAGGTACTCTATATGAAAATTAAATAAAAATGTTTCAAAAAGTAGGTACTTAGTGTATTTGTTAATAAAATATTATTATTAGATCTCAATAATTTATCTTTATTATTAAATAAAACTATCTCGATTTCTTTATTTAAAATAGGATTTATACCTATAATGTGATAAATAAAATTATTAAATATCTTTAATTTCAGATGGAATGTTTGGTTAAAGAAATGCAAGATTCAGTTACCGGTGTGCCGATACGGAGTCAAAAACTCTTTCTCACTTTTATTCCATCAGCTTTTATGGGTACGTAACATTTTCTATAAGTTCTAGTAGTTAAAATCCAGCACCATATCAACCGATACGTTCAGACGTCTGCCGTTTAATTGTAAAATCAATACCGAGAAAGCTATTTATGTTGGACGGTCGTTCACCATTTCTTTCCTTTGAATTATGTAACTCGTAGAAAATCAAGCTTATGGTTTCTTTCTTAAGTAAAAGCGACTATTAATGTACCTACCTATTAAGTTTTACAAATCCTTTTTTTGTTATTAATGCACGTCTGCGACAATATATGGATATTTTTAACTGTTTCACGGAAAAACTACTCGATCGTTTTGGCTGAAATTTGGCATGTGGGTGCATTAAAACTTTTTATCCATTTCATATTTCCTATCATGTTTGGGGACGGTAACTACGTGGGTTACCGCGGGACGTGACTAGTAATTTTAGATTAGTACTAGATATTCAATAGAATAGCAATGATATTATATAATAGATATGTTATACCCAAACATATCAACCGAAAAAATGCGTCGGCAACCAATCACCTAAAGGCAAGACGTCCTAATTAGGATATTTTTGCGTCTTCAAAATTTTGCGCTTATAACATTTCTATTTAATAGAATATCATTGTAGAATAGTTAATATTTTAGAGAGTTATGAGTACCTTATTAATAAAATTGACTTTCAATTTTATAATTATTTCAGGATGTGATCTTGTCGAATGGCTTATGGAAAGGTTTCATTACGAAGATGGTACAAATCGTAAGTAAATAATCTTTTAAATTTATTTTATTTAAAGTAACGTAACGTGAAATTTACGTTTGATATTATTTTTATTCATTTTCAGTCGAAGCTGTGAATTTAGGCAATCTTCTATGTCAATATGGTTACTTCTTTCCTGTCAACGATCTGAAAAATCTCATTTTTAAAGATGACTCTTCTCTATATCGATTTCAAGTAAGTATATTTTAGTTTGTATTTAAAATTTACTACGCTTTTTAAACTCAATACAATAAGTGTTTGTTTGGTTAAATCGATATTGTATAGATTGTTATATTATAGCATTTACTTGGTACCGACTTCTAAATTATAAAATAACTGTTAAATCATTTCTATATACTAAATGAAAATGCGTATTACTTTGTGGGAAACAAATTCAATTTTTGCTTTTTAGTTTGAAGTCGGTTTATTTCTTGTTAAAAATTATTTTATTTATAATTAGCCAATACCTTAAAACTCCGACCTAATAACATGTATCAAATCTTTTAATCTTATGCATTTCTAACAGAGTCCTTACGCTACGTCCTATGGCCAGTAGCCATAGCAAGCGCCCAGGGTGGCTATAATGTAAAATTTTAGATATAAAATTAAAAATTAGACTTGGTATGTCTTTAAATTCCTACCAAATGTATGTATCAGATCTTTTAATCTTATGCGTTTCTAACAGAGTCCTTACTACTGGCCATGGCAAGCGCCAAGGGTAGCTGGCAGTGGCTCCAGCGCGCCAACGCTGGGACCAGACAACATTGAGTACGCCATATACCTAGTAAAGCGTACCCTCAGGAACAAACAGCGCCATGGCCTGGAAGACTACGAGCAGGAAGCTCTCTCAAACCTCAAGAAGAACCTCGCCGCTAAGTGGGACTTCATCACCATGCAGGCTGAAGAACAGGTTCGGGTAATTTGAAAATATTCTCTTTATTATATGCTAGGTAATATACAATTCGTATAGCGCAAAGCTGCGTAAGTTTTTATATTCTCATTTAAACGTGCATGTGTTTTGAACTTTTTGTCGTATTGTGATTTCGTTTGTGTTTTTAATTGCTATCTATAATTATATCTGTGGTATATTAGTGATTTTACTTAACCCCGATGTTTGCAAATGTTTTGATAAAAGCTTTAAAATCGTGTGAAAACTTTAGACATGCTTATAGAAATTCAAAATTCACTTTTAAAACATTGCTCGATTTTAAATTTTATTGAACATTACCTATCCAATGTCTTGCGTAATTTGACTCAACAAATAACTAAATAACTTCATACGAGTTAACGTTATTTCAGGTGCGTCTAGCGAAAGAGCGCAAAAAGGGTGACAAGATAATAAGCGACAGTCAGGAGCGCGCGTACTGGCGCGTGGCGCGGCCGCCGCCCGGCGTGCCGAGCGCGCTGGAGCCCTGCCCTGTACCCGTGCGCTCGCGACACCCCAAAGCTAAGAAACGGACAATAACGCAGCTACAACGAGAAGTCAGTATCATCATTACTTTGCAGTCATTTGTCCTAGATACGATTAGTGGTCTACCTTTATATAGAGATCTCAAAATCTATTACTACTACTACTCCGATAATTATAATTAAGAGGCAAATAGTAACTATAACAGATTAAAGCAAAAAAAGTATTACCCAATTCAAAAGAAGGGTAATTGGGAAGGTGGTTGTAACCGATGTTAGGTGTTTATTATGAATAACTGTGGTCGAATTAGATTAAAGGTTTATTATAAGGTTGATTTTAATAGTTTAATTGTGGTATTGTAATGGGTAGCACGCCGTATGGCACTGTTCACATACTGGCTGATTAAATTAATTTAATAAGTAATTAAAGAAATACAAACTAATCAGAAACTGTTCAATGCCTTGCAATACATTGATAAGATTACTTTCTCCTCTAGAGTACTTAATTCCCACTATTTTGCCAGATTGAGCACCTGAAAGCAAGTTTGGATCGCACGAGAGTGAAGACTTCAGTAGCATTAGAAGCGCTCATGGGCTACTCCGAGACGTACTCGCCTTACGACCCGTGGCTCACCCAACCGCAACCTTCGAACCCTTGGATAAGCGATGACACCCTGTTCTGGCAGATTAATAGTCCAATGTAAGCATATTTGTCATAAATCGTGTTAGTAATAAAACAACAATAATAATAATTCCTTTAACCAGTTGGAAAAGAGTTATGTATATATTATTATAATTTATATTACACCTATCTGTGTCCTATTTTATCATTCGCATAGAGCCCCATACTGATTTTTTTATAATTTTCAGATTATTGAGCCATTTGTTAATTTCATCTAACCGTTGTTAAATTGCACGTAATTATTAAAACTATCAATGTAACCTTGATATTTAACAATTTTCAGTTATCAATAACATGTTTAAATTTATTTTTCAGAGTTGAGATACCAAGTGAAAAACGAGTTCAGCGATGGGCTCTTTCGATAGAGGAACTCGTATCTGATCCTACAGGTCTTCAAGAATTTACTAGTTTTCTTCGAAAGGAGTACTCTCACGAAAACATTAGATTCTGGCTCGCTGTAATGGACTTGCGAAGAAGTAGTACGAAACAAATACCTAAAAAACTTGATGAAATATTTGAGTAAGTAGTAATGGCTATATCGTCATTAAAATCATTATTACCTTTCTTTTTATACCATGAAGAATCAAAAGTACTTCATAAGTTCGGCTGTTGCTTTTATTTGCTTTGAAATTAAATTTTGTTCAACGCAAATTCAATCTACGAGTACTTTTCCAACTATCTACTGACCAAATTAAAACTTGCAACAATAATTAGTGAAATAAGCCCTAACATGCAGCCATATAACAATAATTAATTAGTGAAAGCATGTGATTGATTGTAATATGTTATTTTCCAGAGAATTTCTTAAGCCCGGAGCACCATGCGAGATAAACATCGATGGTGCGACAGCAGAACGCGTGGCTGAGGGGCGTCGATCTGGTTCCCGGTACGCGCTGGACCACGCCGCAGACCACGTGTATGGACTTCTACTGAAGAAGGACTGTTACCCACGCTTTATACGGTCCGATCACTTCCAGCGATTGCTTACTGAGGGTCGGAACGTGCATCAGAAAAAAGCCAAGTAAGTTTAAGGTTTTTTATTGGAGACCCAGCGCTATTAACAATATTTACTATACACTGATTAGCGACCACTTTTTGTAGTTATGTCGATTTTTCACTATGTAGTTTTAAATAGTTACGTGAAGCAAATATAAAAATATTTTGAAATCATATAAAAAACCCCTTATATAAGATCTCAATAAGAACCAAGAAATTAAGAGTTCTCTTTTCTTTAAATATCAAGTTAATAGAAAATGTTATAAATACCTCAAAAAGGATCCCAAATAGTTTGACGTACTTTCTACCAACAAAATGTACCGTAGCGTAATAAAATAAAGAAATACAATGCGTAAAAGAATAAAATAAAATAAAAAGCGTAGCACATTAGTAATTTCTGTCTAACCTACTATCAGGTTCTTCAACTTTGGCGGGCAAGTGAAGAAGAAGCCGGGCTCGACGAGCGGCAGCGGCGGCAGTGGCAGCGGCACGGGGCTGTCCCGGCGACGCGGCTCCGACCGCTCGCTGTCGGGCTCCGCGCACGAGCTGGCCGTGTGCGCCGTGCAGCCGCCGCGCCCGCCCGAACCGCCGCCGCACAGCCACTCACAGTCTAACTTATGTGACATTCCTTTCAGGTAAATACAATTTGATTCTAGGTGATAGGCGAGATTTAACTCGGTATGATGTTATTCTCAATAATAACGAGAGCATGAACTTTATAGTATTTCAAAAAAATTAACAGTTAAAGCACTATGCACTATTGAGACGTTGATAGACGATGATACTGAATTAATTGATAACCTTTAAAGAACAACAATTTATTTGTTCATTTTACAATAGTTTTAATTATTTAATTTCAGGGATCCATTGGATGATGATACTTCTGAAGTACTTCCTTGGGAGACGTCAACCAGAGAACCTTACGGTGGTGCGAGACGCCGACAAGACTCCACTGCTGACTCGGGCAGTTCATCTTCGGATGTCAGCGCTGCAGTAGGAAGTGGAGAGCGAATGAGAAGGCTTCCTCAACAGAGCACTCTGGACGGTGGACTGCGAGGAGCACCACCACCTTTACGACGTCTGTCGGCAGTAGAACCACGACATTTGGCCCCACTTGCATCACCGCCGCATTCGCCCCGACAAAAACGTATCACGACTATACAAACAACTGTACCTCACACACAAACTACAGCGCACCATCCTACACCTACTATCAGCGTTAGTTCTGCTCCTGACGAGGAATCGGGTGACTCTCCACCTCGGACTAACTCTCCAGACGAACGACGCTCCCTAATACAATCAGAAGAGCCGTCTTCTGTATTTGCTTCCACGGATGTAACTCCCACTGAACCGGCCCTTATTTTTGCCGAGCGTACCATTATTGAAACTGGATCTGAATCGAGTGAAATAAGAACTGATATCTCAAAAGATGAAGTAGAAGAAACTGTACAAGCGGATGATGATTCAAAGGAAACTTTTGAAGAATTATCTATATCGGGTCCTGATCCGAACGCACTGATTAAATCTGATGAAAATAGTGTCGTTTCGGCTCCTCCATTATTACGAGAGAGTTCTTTAATGAAGGAATCTGAACCTGCCTCGCATATAGAATGTGAAAAAATGTCACATTTTCCTGAACATTTTTCAAAGAGTGTTGAAAGACAGGAATCTCTTGCTACGGACAGTCTGGTTTCTCGCGCTATTGTCAGGCAAAAGAGTACAGAGGTTATGTCGCCGCAACTTAGTGTAGTTTCAGATAAAGAAAGTGTGCGGTCGACGCCCGAGGGCTTGCGAGCGTCAGTAGCGCCGCTCGCCACTTGCGAAGACATCGGCGTCGAAGATGATAGTGTAGATAAAGTGCCTTTGGTACAGAGGGTTGCGGAAGATTCCAAATCGGTGTCTGAGAGTGTGAAATCAATTGCTCATGGAGTCGAACTTTCTTCCGTGGCTGATGTGGTAAAGCGTGATAGTAAAAGCACAATCAGTGAACGTAAGCAGAGAAATGACATTTGTCCTTGGGAAGACGAGTAAGTAGTTGTGAATGCTTCCTGTACAAGTGTAGCCTCGCCTCGGTAGATAGATAAATAGATGATTAAGTTTTGTCTGCAGTATATGTATAATGTATTTTATGTATAAAATATAGTTTTATGGTTTCTTATAACATTACCTACTTTCATTTTTGTATTTTTTTCTTTGTAAATACACTTATTGTACATTTTGCCTTATGAGTTTTTATTTGTCTGCACTACACTGGAATGATTTGTATTTTATTATCTTTTTGTTTTATAGCGATTGATTTAAATTTGACGCTAAACCTCGTTTAATGACATAGGATGTGAGAGACTAGTTGAAACCGTAGATAGTATCCCCCATGATCAGAGCTAAGAGCATTTAACATAAACATGACGCAGATTTTTAAAAGTTTAAATAAATTATTGATGACCTTGACTGGCTTATAAAAAACCCCCCGACTTCGAAGGTATTCGTATATAGACATCATTTTATAGTTATTCTACAATTTAGAAGTTACAAATTCTACAATTTATTCTACGGTACCAAGTAAATGCTACTACAATCTTACTAACTATACAAGATCTATATAGCCAAATAAGTACCTAGTCATTATTTTTAAAAATTGAGGCAATTGAGCATTGGCAAATGAGGTAAAACGTGTACCTACCTTTAAATTCAAGATAACCTAATTTATTATGTCGATAGCATTTATTTTTCAAAGAAATTTGTATAAGTGTAATACTTAAAAATAGTTAGGGAATCAGCTTTACATGAACAAATAATATGATATTTCTAAAATACTTAAGACTCTTTTATCCTGTACCTACCTAATGGTAAAATTAATATTTGGATTATTATTATGATAAATATGACGCATAACGAGTATAAAAGAAATACTTAGAAGAACAAACCTTTTTTTTTCGAAATTTTTCATTACATTCCAGTATAATAAATCTTATGTATCTTCCAGTATAATATCCTATCATGGTGGAAGGTTAAAAAATCGATTGTAGGACTTAAAATCTAAAACATAAAAATTTTAAAGTTTTTGTGTCTTAAACGTAATTCTTTATTTTCTTTGTTTTCAGGAATTCCTGTGAGAGTGACGCCCCATTTGTTAAAACTTATGCAACTCTTGGTTACTTATAATTTTTAGGTAAATAGTAATAATAATTTATGATGTCAGGGTTATAGTGATCATTAAATTTAGTTTCTAGAACGACTGTAATGTCTGCCGAAATAGGTTAATGTATAGGACTTGAACTTAAAAAAAAATAGGCATATTATGTTTGACATTCACCTTTTCGCAAGGTTTTAAATTGTATAGCTATTTTAGACTTAAATAATCTTATTTTATCTCTCCATGTTGTGAAGCTAGTACGTAGATACATCGCTTAGAAATTATTTCGATCTTCTTCAATCAAACCAAAAATTAAAGTTGCATACATTTTTTAAATGTATATTTCGAAATGAAACCCATTTGGAATATTTCAAATTTAAGTATATCGAAAATATTTACCTACTGAAGCTTAGAACAGAAAATAACACATTTTCTAGATGGTGCCTGTTCCATCAGCGTTTATATCGGAAAATTTATTCAAAACACGTTACCCTCTAGAATTTTCACAAATACCATGTAGGTATAGTTATGAAGAGTACCAAAAAGCGTTATTAAAAGAAACTAAAACAATCTACATTTCTCAATGCTTATGTTTAAAAAAGCGCTACCTGAAATACCTAATTCAACCAATCATAAAATCGAACATAATATGTTCGATTTTTAATTATTTTATAATATGTATAAGAAATATACCTACATACAATGATATTATACAATAGATATGTTATAACATAATGGTTATACCCATACAATGCCACTGAAAAAAGTGTTCCGTAGAGCAGCGGCAACACACATACATACAAGTCAAAACGATAGAAAAGAGATAAATGATAAAACCAACAAGAAAAAAAGAGATAAGTAGTTTTGTCAGTTGCGCGTGAAAGTACCGGCAGCCAATCACCTAAAGGCAAGACGTTCTAATTAGGATGTCTTTGCGTCTTCAAAATTTTGCGCGTATAACATATCTATTTAATATAATATCAATGCCAACATATTATTCTTAAGTTAGTCAAGTGCTAAATCGAGAGATTATTTTGCTCAAATCTTGAAACGATTTTATCTGCCGTTGTTTGTAATTATTCTATTAAAAAAATAGATTCTTGATTAAAGACAAAATTATTGACTTAATATGTATTTATCCATAATTAAAAAGCGAATATAGCCAGCTAAAACTAAGTATAAACTTATATTAAAATATTGTTTAACTATTTAGACAATATTTACTTTAATGTAGGTTATTATAAGTTTTTTTATATGTAAACCTAACAATAGAGAAAGCGATTTCATAATTACTTATTATGAATCACAAAGATTATATAATTTATGATTGGGTAGATAAACAATTGGATTTAATCGAAGATATTGCTGCCTGTAACACAAAACATTAAGAATTATTATGTTGTTAACAACTACCTTATAAATTCCATGTATGTAATTTTTTTATAAGTTGTTTATATACAGTCTTCAATAATTTGGTGGATACTTATTAAAAAATAAACATTAAAAAGTTTTAAAAATTAACGTGTCATGTTAAATTAATTAATTTGATTTATATTATCGTATTATAAAAAACATTAACTATCAAATGGGAATATGCACGTATTTTGATTGTTTAACAATAAATAATAAATATACAACAGATAAATAATATATTTTAGCAACTGTTTTTTTTTTGGTCAACTAAAAGGCAGAGATCCTGAGAGTTGGATGTCGAATAACAAAGGGTTTCTTTCACAAAGTTTTCAAAATTTTGCAAGTGCAATGTTAATACATATTTATAATTATTAATTGTACCTATGTGTATCAAATCCTTTGTCATTTAGCGATTTGTTCAGTAGCCGTTGTAAAGAAATTTCCCTTTAAAATTACACGTATAATAAAAAAATGTGTTACATGTTTTTTTATAAGAGTGTCAAAAAATATATTTTGTCCATTTGTAGGTCACGTGCTTGTTCCCTTTTTTAAACGTCCTAACAAAATAAATACAAAAACTTTTTCTGCTCAAATACAGCTAATAAGTTAAACCTTTCAAGAGATATTATTATTTATTATTATTTATGCACAGGGCAAGTTTAAAACAACTTCGGAAAATTGTACATACAAATATTACAAGTTAGTGGCGCTACAAAAATCCTATAGATAACTATCGATGTCGGTTGTGGATAAAATAAACTAGTCTCAAACTATTTTACTTTAGTAGTATTTTTAAATCTTAACTTCTTAGAATGTTTAGTTTTTGCTTAACATAAAATCTTACGTTCACTTAGGAGTTAATAATCTCAATACCTAGCCCTAATTTTTATTATATCTAATCTTCACATCATTATGTTATAAATGATTATAATATAATGAATAAGTTTATATAAATTGTATCTAAGTGTTGCGTAGATTTTAAGTATTAATTTACCGCGAGTAAGGGATTACGCACACTTCGGCTCCATTTGCTTTTTATCGATGGTTTTGATGTCACTTCAACGCTGAATTTGACAGAGGAGCTGATTTCACACATCACAGATAAGAAATATTTACCTATCTAGAAAAAAAACAAAAAAGTTAATGTTCTACGGTCGAATTGAGAAACCTCTTTTTTCCTTTTTTTAAGTCGTTTTAAAAACACAGGCATCTACGATATCGTTGCTTTGTAAGTACAAAAGCTGTGGAGCTTAAAAGGTGTGCTTAGTTCTTCTTACTTCGTAAAAAGTCGAGTGTTGAAAGCGGGAAAAAATACTGACAGGTGAAAAATGAAATGTTAATATCGTTGTAATAATATTATGTATATTGTTTTGGCTTAACGAGGTGACGATTTTAGAGAGTTACATTTTTTAATGTTACCAAGTTAACTAGGTTAAATTATATGGATAATTTAGGACATAGTAGGTGTTGTGAATATTTTATGAACAATAATTATTTTGCAGATTAAATAGTGTAAATTTAATGGTTATTTAGTCATTTGTAAATAATTACCTGTTAGCCAATAGATCAGACTTAGTATTTATGAAAAAGAGAGACAAGTTAGTACCGGCTACATCTGGCTATAACTGAATAATTCATTGGAATCTATCCCAAATGATGATTGCAAAATTGAAATGTTATTTAAAAGCAATTTTAAAGTATTATATAAAATTATAGGTACATTATAAGCGAATAATAAATGGCTGCTTATTGAATCAATATTATCATTTAAGACGCACAAATAATTATTATTTTAAAAGTATGTATTGTGTAAGTTGTTTTTGGAAAACATTTTACGCATGGTGTGCAAATAAAATACAAAATTATCGACGAAATACAGCCTATACACTTGAGAAATATTGTAATTTACAAGTTGTACGCTACGATAGACGAATAATAAAATTAAAACAATATTTTTGTTTTAATTTTAATTGTAATCAAAAATGTTTGGTTCGTGTACTTGTTTTTTTTACAATTATTTATTATTTGCTAAACCCGAATAAAATTATTATTAAAGCCATTCGAAATTAATTTAAATGAATTTCATAATATGTGTTTCAAGACACGAGTAGGTATGTAAAAAATAAATTAAAAATGTTTGTTAAAATTTATTTAATACACAGCATTTTATATAAATTTGTAACAATTAGCTTACAATTACTTATTAACCTGTTAAATTTAGTATTTAAAAACATCCATAAACACACTTATTGAGATTTACAAATTAATTATAAAAAATCACAAACATATTTTTTTCAATATAGTAACACTACATTTAATTGCGATGAAAACATTGCAATAGAACGTTTAAAACAACACTTATATCAAAAACTTAATAAAGTCACGAATTTCATCCATAAAACAAATACCTACTGAATCTGATTTTTTTCAACTTGATACAAGCTTAATTGACATATTAATTTATATTAATAAGAACTGACATATACGAAGAACTTAACCTATAAAAGTAGCACGATCAATTACCAGACCTGCCGACAAACGCCATCCGAACCCCGGGTATATCCTTCTGGGCAATTCGAGGGTACTGATATTGTATTTCTACTAGCTACTTTTGCTGGCGAAAGAGTGTCTGATCCTTCTTCAACAGGTTCTGAAGTCGCATCGGCTTCCTTCTCTTCAACTTGTACTTCAATTGGCTGTTCTACACACTCGTTATCAGACATCTCTGTTGGCAAAATAATAAACGTAAATTAAAGACGAAATTAACATATAACAATACGTAAGAAATTATTTTGTTATACACGTAAATTACGTATCTATTATACGTGTACCATTGCAATTTATTAAAAAACTAACTGTGTCCCGCGGTTTTAGTTTTACTCGCGTAGTTCCTGATCGCGGGGCAATATTGGGATGTAAGCTATCCTCTCTCCACGTACAAACCTTCCGTAGATTTCCGCGAATAATTAATGACCAAATTAACCAAATTAGTAAAGATGTTGTTGAGTTACAAACATTGCAACGGAAAGTGATATAATAATAATTAGTTCAAGTGTGAAAAACAATATATCATAACATTATGTCATGTTTAAAATAAACAATCCCCTTTATCTATCAAACCAAAATTATACAGAATCGTTACGTGTACTTACTTGAGTCACTCAAAAAGATAAAAGATTTAAAAATTATGTACTGAATTTTATTAGAGCGCTTTCAGTTAAACCCGTCTGATCGCGTCAAGCACTTTTTCAGGAATGATTCTTTGCAACTATAGCCTCACGATTTATACTAAACGAATTCAGGATGGAACATTGTTGATTCACCGGTGTCCGCCTCACCCTTCCAAACGGTCGGAGTTTTTCCGTGAACCAGATAGGACTATTGAGTGTAGATTGCGAATCGATAGCTTATCAAGTCGTCATGTTGTAAATTCGTAATAATGAGTTTCGCGTACTTCCCAAAAATTGTTATGAAATACGCAGTTTACAACTACAATAAAATTTTTAAAACATGACAAATTTTCGTTATATTTATTATGTTTTCCGTTGAATCGTAATAAAATAAAATATTGATAAGTATACACGGTAGTGGACAATCAGGTAGAGTATATGTGTGATAAGAATGTTGTTTTATATGACTCATTTATTACAATAGTGAAATGATGAAAATTCTTGCTGCTGCTTATAGTAAATATAAAAATAGGAAGCTAAAAATGATCCTAAATCCTTCTCTTACGTTGAAACTAGTCCACATGTGTGAAATTAGTCCACATTAGAAAACCTACTATCTACATAGGTTCGTGTTTCTGCTGTACAAAATCTAGTAATAATTAAGCATACCATAGTTTAATGAAAATAAGTTTCTATTAGACATAATAATTAACATTTATTTCTGACTGATAGGAAGTCATGAGACAAAAAAGTATTTATTTACTACATTATCACAATCTTTATAACATATGTCATTATTTAGAATAATTTTAATTTTGACATCTTTTACACAAAAATATAAGCGGCGCCTGTCAAAAATTTTTCCCGATTTTTGGACCTTTATAGCTGCAATAAAAACAGTTCTCAGTACATTATGTTATATGTTCTTTTGTTACTCATTTGATGAAATGAAAAAGAGTGCTAGTTTAGAAAAGGTGAGAATAAAAATTTCTTGTACATATTTTAATCATTTTTATACTTATGATTATACGAGATTTAACTTACTTTTCAGATAAATGGCTCAGATGTGGTTGTAAATGTGAGAAACAAAAGTTCTAGATTTAATTTGCCAGAGTAATTTTAATGCTTTTTATTATTTGAATTGAAGCTCCGGTTAGAATTTCTTGCCTTGAATTTAATGATAATGATGATTTACTTTTGGTTACAGTACGCCATTACAGTTAAGAAGAAGAAATCATAGACCAACCGGTCAACGTTTTCAACATTATCAAATAATAATTCGCCCTAAACTGCACAAAAGTAATTCATTATCAGACTTAACCCATAAGGCGAGTGATTTTTGTAAGTCTTTCTAAACTCTTGTCGCATTTACGTATAGTAACATTAAATTTAAAATTATATCTTCAAATCTTTGAATTTTAGCTTTTGATCTATTCAATACAAACAACGATTGTGTATGTAATCCAAAGCGTCATATAAACATATACGATAGTTCAGGTGATACACTCGAAAAATATTCTAGATGTCTCGTTGAAGCTCCACATATGTCTTGGAATTTAAAGAACAAGTAAGCCAGTTTCTGGTAGTATTGATTTAATCTTTACATTTTTGCTACCATTGTTTCTTATATAAATCTGAAAGTTAATAGTTGAAACGTGATGTAATGGATGTAAACTCAGCCATTTCATTGTAATTATTTTAACGCCAGAAAGTTTTTACGTATCAAGATTATCTTTTTAATAAAGCTATAAAGTGGTACTTATGCGTATATAATAAATAATTGTACGTAACTATATAAAATTCCAAATATCCAAAAACACCCATTTCTTAATATTATACACTTAAATGCTGATTGTATTGCTTTTAAACAAGAAAGATGAAGAAGAAAATTGAGATGCCGCACGACACATATGCCTCAAAATTTGCTGCCGACTACACTTGTACTGGTAATCCGAATATTTCGTCATCCGCCGAAAATTCAAGGTAAATTTATTATACTGTTACTGTACGTTAAAATGCTACAGTATTAAACAATGTTTCGTCACAATTGTAGCACCTACAGCACAGACGATGCGATACATCAGAAATCGGCAAGTTTTCCTTTCAAACCTACACCAAGTGGATATTTGAAAATACATTCTAATCAAGTAAGGTTTCTTATGAGCTCAGTAGCAAAAAGTAATGAAAAGAGATAACACGTACTGAACATAATGTAGGTAGTATTTCAGTCATCAACGGTGGGTATTCTATTAGCCGATCCTACAGAAGCAGAAGTAAAAGTGCAATTTGAAGGCAAAGCGGCTGGTGAAAACAATAATAAAATTGAACATCACATTCCTGAAGAAAATAACTTCGCAAACGTATGTACTGCGGCTTTCACGTAGATAATCTTACCAACTAAATTAACATTAATATAATACAAGTCCTACTATTTCTTCCAAGGGTGAAGTAAGTCCTCAACTACAGTACGCTCCAAGAAGTCCTAATACTCAAATGCATGTGAAAAATGTACTCGATAGAAAATATAACGAAAAAGCTAGGAAACTTTTAGAAGCTCAAAACAAGGAGCTATCTAGCCTTGGATATGGTCAAATGGAACCAATCGACTGGATGCGAGTTCAGCTACCTAAAAAGAAAGAACTATTCCAAGAATTCTATCGACGTGTCAATAATTTTATGTAGGTAATCTTATTGTAGTAAGCAATTTTACACAATAATTTACGCAAAAGATATTAACACGTTTAATAACACCAAAAAAGATTAATCTAGTAATATAATAAAATTATTTTTAGTAACACGGACTGTATTGTACGCATCGGTCGCGAAGAATTTCGATGTCACTACATGGTTCTTCAAATTTATTCCTCATTTTTTAATACTAACACACAACGGGAAATAGAACTTCCTATTGTAAGCATCTTTAAAGCATTCAAGGAAAGCTTAAAATCGTCATTCACATTCCAATTAATAACAATATAAATTTTCAGAGTAACGTTAAGCCTGATGCTTTTCGTACTATTTATGAATGGATGATATACAGTGGCTGTGAAAGCAATAAGCTCTTAAAAGCCGATAATGTTCTCGATTTATATTCCGCGGCTCGGTATTTAGCAATGAAAGGTACATACAAATAATAAAATCATAATTTGTATTTAATCATACAATATAAATGTTAACTTTAAACATTTTCTAACAAGTCAGATTTAGAGGATCAGTGTTGGTCGTTTATTGAGAATGAATGTATATTTAATGAAGATACAGCGTTCGTTTTATACAGAGAAGCAAGACAGAGGAACATAGCTTCTGTCGTGGAATTAATGGTATATGAACAAATTACATATAAATATAGTTTAAGAACGTTAGACAAAATCATAGTCAAAGACGTTACTTTCGTTTTAACGAAGAAATATGGAACATTTTGCTTTCCAGATACGTCGTGTTCAGAAGTTCTTTTTGCCCCTTGTTGCTTCAAAGGACTTTCTTAAATTAGAACCAGATGAAATTCTTACATTTTTAAAATCAAATTGTATTTGTGTAACAAGGTAATAATTACATATTTTAACCCTGGTAGGTATTTAGTAGCTCAAACATTGTAAATTACGTCTTAAAGTTAATCTATTCTATCCCTACTTATTCTAAAGTTTGGTATGCATTTTTAGCGAAATAGAAGTATTAATGGCTGGCATAAGATGGCTGTACGCTGATTGGGGAGGACGCAAACGTTTTTCGGTTGAAGTGATGAGATGTGTTCGCTTCGGTCTCATCTCGCCGTGGCAGTTAGTGGACATAAAGAGGAACCCTGATAATGCGGAAATTCTTGAAGTCGTCAATGACCCTGAAGTACAACAGATGGTTGATGATGGCTTAGCGTAAGTTGTAAATACCTACTCAAAACTGGAACTAAACTTATGCTCATATTATAAGGGATAATTTTTACTTAAGTAAAACCAATCTTAGTAGGTAAAGGTTACAGAAAAAAATGTCAATTTGTGTGCAAAATAGGTCTACTCTTATTTTGATAAAGAACTTTGTTTCGCAGATACGTTATTATAAAGTATTGGTACGGAAATAACTCGAAAAATTATTATCATTGGATTGATGTTCTTGGCTTGTCGGAACCGGCTGAACGAAACTGGATAGGGGAAGAGAAGGTCTAAAAATTTAAAATATTAAATGTTTATAATGTCGTACCTATATAAAAAGCTCTGTTCTAGGTAAGGTATTTATGAATATTGTATTGGCAAATGTCTTGCATAAAGGTGAAGTGAATATTTAATCTAAAGGTGATTAGACCCTGATATGGTCTACATTTCATTCTTAAAATTATCATAATCCTTGTTATCCTTAGTATCTTGTTAAGGATAAGATTTGATTTTTCAACCTTCTTACATCCTTATTGCCCTTGAGATACGAGCACGTAGAAAATCTCAAAATACAACTCATACATGTTATTCGTTATTGTTATCATGATAATATAAAGAATACTAGCGCCCTGAAGTTACCTGCGTAGTTTTTAAGTTCTTTGCTACATTATACCTTCCTCTCAAATCACTCTGTGTATTAAGAAATCCCCGTTGCGTAGTTTTTTAACATTTAAGCGTACATAGGACAGACTGTATTGCACATTTATTGATTTTACGTGGAATATTTGCAATGCTTTGGAGTGTTCGGTGAATTGGAGGTGTGCAAACAAATATTGTACGTAATAGATAACAGACCAACGCGCTGAGGAAAACACTAACATTCTCGGAATGTTCTACTCAAAATAAATTTCTGATTCACAGAATCATGTTACATACAAGGAGTTCCTTAAGTATTTGGAGCAATTCACGGTGCCTAAGACGCAGATGTATCAGCAAATGTCGATGATGCAACCTATTAGAAGACATACAGACGGGCCTGGTATTTTTATTCATAACTAACTGTTGCCTGCTACTCCGTCCGCGTGGACTTTCACATAAACTTTGACCCCCCCCCCTTATAAAGTTTTCATTATCTTTAAGATGTATTCTGCTATTCG
>DWAJ01001867.1:0-20052 GCA_018238005.1 Eurema mandarina | reverse complement strand
TCTTTAGAGGGAGTGAATAGTTGCCCTTCATAATCTCTTTTAATGCCCAGTATTTTTTCCAGCTCATAGTTACGCGTCGTTCTATTTCTGCTTCTTCATTGTGGTCCTCAAATGAGAGTTGTTTTCCTAGGTAAACATACTTATTCACATATTCTAGATCCTGGTCTTCGAGTTTGATTGGATATTTACAGCTGTTTGTCATTAGCTTTGTTTTTTCTTCATTTATCAAGAGACCCACTTTTTCGCTTTCTGTACTCAGTTGATTTAACATATATCCTAGTTTGTTCCAGTTTTCTTCTACAATAACTACATCATCTGCAAATCTTAGGTGGTTTAAGTACATCGATCGCTACATACTTGAACTATAGTTACATAGTCACAGAAGTCATATGGAAGCCAAACAAAATAAGTGGATCGTACAAAGTAGGATATATTAAATGAGATGACGTCACGTAATACTTCCGTCGTAAGAAGCACCCCACACTTTAAATACATCCAATAAAAAACTAAACCCCTCCGACCCTCCCCAGGCAAATAGAAACGTCCATAAAGGAAAATTTATCCGCAAATTAATTTGTACAGCGAAATAAAATTAAAGGAATTCACTTCCGTGTCGAATGCGAATACTATTGCATTGATGTCGGGAATTGAAAATTGGTTCGGAGGCGATGTATTGTTTGGTATGTGGTTTAAAATTACAAATAACATTAAATTTATAAAGCAATTTGAGATTGTGAAAGATCAAATTTTCAATATTATATACCCAGATTTTGTTTAAAATAATATAAATATGTAATAATATAACCATACTTACATATATTTCATAGTAAAATTATAATGTACATTTTCTATTCGCTTTTATTGCCAGTCCTAGATATGTAATGATCTATCGGTATTTATAATTTGATGGTAACATTAGTTTTCATTTGTACACCTTCAAAATAAATTCTCATATAAGGTTTTCTCTCTCAAAAAAAAAAAAAACAAACGCAAGAAACGTTTAATAACACAATATATGGGACCGCCAAAATCTCTCCAAGGCTTTTGTCAATAGTCTTATAGACAATCTTTTTATATGAGCCCAACCAACGTTTGGTTAATCCTACAAAAAACGTCACGAGAGCACTAACAAAATTATATTAAAGTCATTTCAACCCCACGGCGATTTCGGCAAAGCGTTTGATAAAGTGGATCACGAAAGTACTGCAATGTAACATAAATAAAAACTGGTTAAGGGTGTGTCGGGGTTCGCATTGTGTAGGGCTCCGTAGGTATAAGGTTTTCAAAAATCTGTAAGGGTATCCCAGGTTACGGATTGGTGAAATAAAGAGGTGTGTTCTCGAAGGCTGTAGGTAGAACTAAAAACTAAGATTAATATATCTTAATATATATAAATTTCGTGTCACAATGTTTGTCCTCAATGGACTCCAAAACCACTTAACCGATTATTATAAAATTCGCACACCATGTGCAGTTCGATCCAACTTGAGAGATAGGATAGCTTACATCCCGGTATTGCCCCGGGAACGGGAATTACGCGGGTAAAACCGCGGGGAACGGCTAGTAATATAATATATTTGAATGAACCTAATGTCATCCCAAATTATGTCACACTAGAAAAAACATTTCGTTTTACTTATATCACCACTTTTTTAATGAGTACTGAGTTTGGGCGTCACCACACCACAATGGTAATTGATCAGCAACTACCCATAAGCTTTCGTCTTGTCACGTGTATGTTGCCGTCCTTACTTTGTCATTGGTTTAATTTTCTATTCAGTTTTAAATATGGTTTTCAATTACTACGGTGGACAGAATAATTCACACAAACTTGTAACAAAATCGTTCTTGTAGACTACGGATCTCTAAACGACTACGAGTATTGCTTGTGGTATGGCAAAGTTAGTAATAGTTAGTATGTACGTGTGTGTCGATTTGGGGTTTTTTTAAAAAATACATTTTTTTTTACTGTATATTTAGTAAATAGTAAGTATCTCAATAATATTACGTAAAGTTAAAATACATTTTTAGCAACAATGATTGTTTAATAATTAACGCACGAAAAACAAAAATCTCTAATTTACCTCCAAAATAATATTATATTGTACGGTCGAATTCAGAAACCTCCTCCTGTTTTTAAAGTCGGTTAAAAGTAAAGAATCATACCAGCCAGCCAGCAAGCTTCAAGCCACACCAAAAGTGGTTTCGATGTGGCCGTGCGAATCGCTCCCGTTGTTATGAGACGTGAATTATGAAAATAATAAAAAATAAAACTGCAGGGGTCTAATACGGGGCACGGCGCGCACGTGCCGGGCGACGCTTCAACCAAAATATTGAAAATTTTAACCGCAAAATTGCCTTTTGTGAAGACTTTTAATCGGCACGCGACTCTTAATGCTGTATTGCTTGGGGATCATTGGATCGCGCTATTGTTATCTGCTGTAAATAATGGAAAGAAAATAGTGTTTAATTAATCACGTTGAAGTGACGTCATAATAAATTGGCCTTTGGAAAATCATGAAGTTGTACGCGTTCTTTTTCGTACATTGCGTTATAGTGACGTCACAATAAATTTGCTTGAAGTCATAGACAAAATTTTTAATATCCATTATAGAAATACTCCTTTTTTAATTTGACATTTTAATTATTCTGTTCAATGACAACGTGTCAAGCATTGTTCTGTAATCTAACAGCAAAATATTTTTCATTAAGTGATCGGCCTTTGTTCCATTGCGTCTATTTAATATTCGATTTCGCTTAATAAGGATAATCTTCGGTCTTCCATCCAATATTTATTTGCCGCCGACGCCATTGTATTAAAACCAAAACTTACAGATGTCCAAATTGGCGGCAATTTCAACTACTTCGTAATCCACTGCTGGATCTTCACTGAACCTTTCCTATTGCTACTTACAAAAACAGCAATGGAACATTAACTCTAACGACATGACAAGCTGTTGCACGTGCAACAGGACGGCTAATACTAGAAAAATTTAATACTGTTAGTGCGTACCAGAGAAGGATTATAGAGGGTGTAGTTTTTTAAATAGGGTTAGTCGCATTTTTTCGATCGAGGGGGTCATGATAAATGACACATGTGAATTCGAAATACCCAATTTCGGATTTAAGTCACCCCAAAGTGGCCTGGCGATGGACAATAGGGGGTAGAGCGATCTTTCGCGTAATTTACACCAGCTCAAAGGGTTCTTTGTATTGGAATTGTTATGCCTCTTAATAATGCATTTTTCTATCATTTTTGGACGTGTGTAATGATGAAGGATAGATCTCGAAAGTAACTTGTGACTTATAAAATAAATAGTCTTTCATTTATAATATCTTTCTTATAGAAATATTGACTGATATCATCACAACTCTTTAAAGAAAAATCAGTTCAGTATTTTTGAAAATTTGAATTATTTTTAGACTAGGTCTTAAAGGGCGGTAACACGCTCGTCTTGCTCAGTTGTCAAGCTAATGGGTGAAAGTATGGATGTGTGTTATTCAATCACACAAAAACTACGGAATAGATATCCCTGAAATTTATCACTTAAAACCTTGATTACTAACTGGAAATTCCAGAAATCACGTGAACTGGGACTTCTTAATTAATAACATAACACTTTTAAAATTAACTACTAAATTCTATACAAATATCAAGTTCAAATTAAAACAATAATACAGACGTCAAATCTCGAAATGGAGGTAGTTTGTAATTTTCAAATTTCGTTACAAACAATCTAAGACGAATAAAGATCAGTTGAAAACTACGAGCTGATAAGGCGACCTCTAAGTCTTTGTTAAATAAGTTTCTGATGAGTTTAATTACTTTGAACCTATGATTTGACGTTGACGGCGTCGACGACATTTTTCGACGACAACTGACATTTTGAGTATTGTCATCATTCAAATTATATTTTTTACTAAATATTTTATATGCTACTTACACATTAAAATATAAATTTCAGGTATTTTTCTCTTAACTAGTTCAGTAGATTTTTTAATATTACTTGTCCGTCAGAGGGCAAAATGTTAGATGTTTTATTGTTTGATATATTTTTTGTGATAGTATTTTGACAGATAGACATTTGATATTAAATTTAGCACTAACTAATGCCTGTTTTATTTTGGTAAACTATACAACTGTGACTTTTCTTCTAACTTCGTTGAGTAATTCACGTTTTTAAAGGAAATAAAAGTGTAATTATAATCACGTACCTTTGCATATAATTTTGACACTAAATTCTGTTCATCCTACTAATATTATAAATGTTGTCAGAATGTAAGTAAGGATGTATGTTCGATATTCTCTCACGCAAAAACGAATTCACCGATTTAGTTGAATTTTGGTATGTAAGATAGGGTACCCTGGATTAACACATAGGATACTTTATACCCCGGGAACGGGAACTACGGGGGTAAACCGCGGGGCACAACTAGTCGACAATAAATTGTGTTTCTGTCAACGCTACACGTCAAGAAGGTCAATGTCCTGTCGCCGCGTAGCAAAAAATAGTGCTTGCGAAATTCCTAAGGAACCCTTTGGCCGTTAATAAATGTCAGACAAGACAGACGGACACGTGTTAGGTACGTAGTTGAGATGCCCTTCGTTTCTAATAGAATACTTTTTTTTTTGAAAATTCAATCTTAATGAAGTTAATATTGCTTTGGGGTATACTACAATTCTATAATATATTTGTACATAATATTCTTTCCTTTTCCACTTTTTTATTTTTTTTTATTTACAGCGAAAACTACATTACAATGTGTTCAGTAATTTTTGGATATATCGACCAATTAGAAATCACAATGCGACATAATCTTTTGTATCAATATATCTATCTATAAGCAAACACCACATTAAACTGTGTTTAATAATTTCGTACTTTCAAACAAGTTACTCATGAAATATAAATGTATGCAGCAAAATTGCAGTTAAATATTATTTATTATTATATAATTTTAAACTGCATTTTTATTTTACGAGTCAAACTCACACTAACTAAATTACTCGTCACATAAATACGTCGTTCGTGTTCTTATACGGAAAAAACTCATTAAAATTTTAAAATAATGTATTATACCGGCTACCGAAATATACGTCACGAAATGCAGCTTGTATTAATTGCGAATATACTTTAATATATGTTGCGTTATTACAGCGCTTATCATAGTAACTGTTACACTCCTCTAATACTATGATACTACTGTATATAGTTTTTTAATATGTAGTATTCATCGTATCGTTATCTATATGTTTTTACGTATGTTAAGATCTTTTAAATTACTCAATGGATGTGATAAGGTGATTAAAAATGAAGCTTTTTTTATTATTATTATATTATTATTCATTAAATACACTTCATAGTATAAAAAAAGAAATATCGGAAATCATAAGTAGTCTATGTTGATTCTTATACCTCCGCGAATATGTGTCCAGACGATTTAAGGTAATGAACATCTCAACCTCCAAATTTATAATATTAGTAAGGATATACGTGCAAAGCCAGGTCGGGTCGCCAGTGTCTGGTGAATGCATTGTCCATATATAGGATAGAACGAACAAGGATGTGAAGAAGAAAAATGGTCTTCTGCTGCTCCGAACGAAACACAGGACATTTCCGACGAGATGCCTTTACTTGACGCCTGTTTTCTTTGGGAGAAGGTACTATTCACCCAAAGGGCTACATTTAACCGGGACACCACGGCAGCGCTACCAGTCGCCGCTACCAACCAAATATATACAGCTTTATAGAGAGTTTCTCACATGGTGTCCATTTGGTTGCGCGAGTATACATTTTCTTGATAGAGGCAACTGGTTGCGCCGCCACGGAGTCCCAGTGAAATATAGCACTAACTTGGCTCTTCCAACAAAACAAACACCGGGGTCTTTTTGCTAGTTAAACGATAATTATGCACTTGAAATCATGTGGGTAGTTTAATGCTTATACAGGTATTTTAACAAGCCCGTTGGGTGTTGATAAATTTAATTACCTTGTAGTGGTCCCATCAGCCTTGTGCATAGCTTCACTCCAAAGTCGTTGAAAGCACATGTGTTATCTAATCCAACAATTTCTTTAAAAAAAAGCCTCCTTAATTTTTTTTCACGTGTTCTGGAAAATGTATCATAAAAACTCTAAATATGATATCCACGAGACGAAACATGGGGGATGTTGTGTGGTAAATAAATAGTACCAAAAGAGATGAGGTTCTTCCATTGAAATACTCTAGGACCTTCACGGATTTGATATCCTTGATTACATCAGTTATCGTGCAAGTGTCTTGGTTCATATTCACAAACAACAAACAATAAACGGCCAGTCAACAAACTAATAGACAACAAATATGACTTAATAAAGAAAGTGTCCAGATGTATCCACTAATCAGATGACATGGTGTCATTATACCGCAACGGTCTCCGTGCACCTTGCATACACCTTGCGTAACGCTTGGCTACCTTACCACCTCGTCGACAAGCTAAAGGCAACCATATTCCAACACACTAAATCTCAGTATCGCGTGCAGGTTGAAACCTTTACACTGGTACTTGAAATGCAACTCTAAGCGTTAAAGGTAGAGTCCAAAATCGCTTGGTAAAAATAAACCACCCTACTTGTAAATTTTATTAAGCTAAATATCGTTGTATAAGGCTACGGTTGTCTTAAGAATTGGTCCTATACGTTGAGATCTCACTTGATAAGATACGGGTGAAATGGGGTGACGGACAGATGGACTTAATTACGTAATGACTATGACGAAATGCGTAAAATAGCTGGCTTCTGAAAGACCTCCTTGGTAGTTATCACTTGGTTGTGGAACGGACAGTCACGGTTCAGGGCTTGACAATTGACGCATATCGCTAATTCTTTCATCTTTAAATTCTTTTGGGCTTTTAACAATTAACCTGGAGTAAGCTAATTCTGGTACAGACGTGGATCAAGGATATTCACAACGAGTTAGCAGCCCTAAAGTAGAATACTGCAAAGAAGAAAAGCTTAAGTAAAGAGGAATATTGGATATTTGAGAATTCAAAGGTTGGTTTGAAACGGCTTCTTAACCTCGTATTTAAAATTTAAACATTGCTTTCAAAATTAAAATAACTTGCTGCTAAATATAAAAAATAAGTGCACAAAGACACGCAAATTTGCAAATGGCCGAACCATAAACAACATCTTATGTGACGTTTTGACAAAATGTTGGTTGATAAGCGAACACAACTCTCTATAATTTATGTCTGCAGTTCGGAATACCTCGGCGATAAACTGGCCGGGAAACAGATGGAAATAAACTCGTGGAAATTCTTCGAATTGCCCTTTATTTTGTCTTGGTTATTTGTCTATAGACATATTATAAAGAGAACTCATTTGATTGTTTTTTTTGTTAAGACACACTATTGGACTGATTTGATATTATTTTTATGAAACTGTGTCGTCACCGCAGTGGAAAGATACTTAACTTTGCGACTGTTGACACATGGGTGAAGATGGTTGCTTTAGTTTGGTTGCAAAGATAATTGCCTTACTACTGGGTTACCGACTGTTAAAATATACCGAAGTCCTGGATTAAATTGTTGAGGAGTTACGTATATTTCTTACTCTTAAACACAAAAACCAAAGAATACATTTATCTAAAATCTTATATACTGGTTTTAACAAGAACATGGAAGTTACTCAGGGACGTAAAGGTAATGTAGGTAGCTTATTATATGGGAGAGACTAATTTCTCGCAAGACCATTTTAAGATAGAACCTTAAGAATTTACTTTTAAATACACATTTGAGTTTACACAGTTAATGCACTAAAATGCTTAAATTGGCCGTAAACATATAAATAGCTGACTTTTAAAGTCTGTACGATTTGTGATATAATCTGTGGAACGGCCAAGTGCATTATAAATGTACGGAATGACAATGACATTTGAATTATTTGACGTTTTATTTTATAATTATTGCAGTTTATCTGTTGAGATTTTTAACGGTTTTATAAAAAAAATTGTACTGGTAAGCTCTTTAAACTCATGTTTAGAGTCATAATATATTACCGTAGAAATACTTTATTACGATAAAAACAAAAACTATTTCTGAGGAAAAATTGTATAAGAGAGCCAACGAGCCAATAATCACGGGAACTGGCAGATCGAGAATGTGTTACCAGCCTTTAATATAGCCTATGATATTATATATATATAATTATTATAATAATAACCTATTTTAAAAGATATCGTTTTTATCCGCAAGTAAGTTGATTCTTTGTTTTAATTGTGCGTGGTTTTTTAAAAAAGTTATAAATATTTTACTGATATTTTATTTAGTAAATTCTTAATTTCTAATGTTATTACATTAGAAATTAAGATATTACACTATTTCGATACACTGTTTGTGATTGTGACCTTATCAGTAAAGATTAATATCTTCCAGACAATCATATTAAAGAATAAATATACAAATAATAATCGTAGGGTGATGAGTACAAAAAATAATAATAAACAATTTTCAGTATTTAAAAACAATAACTTACTTTTCTAAAGTGTAAACGGGTCGTAAACTATTTTACTGCATACTTCTGTAAATTATTTGAAATAATAAACGTCGTTTAACCCTCCAAAGCCCGCGTGAAAAGATAAACAAAAATAAACACGCTAGTCAATTTGAAAGCCGACTTGGAAATGGCCATCTATTTGGAAGTTCGAAAGAAAAATGCCCCTTAAACTAAGTGTGAGCCTTGACATGTGACCCGTGGGGTCTTTTACGCCCCAACCCGTTATCAGATGACCGGCGCCCCGTCTTATCAAATTTACTACTGTAAAAGGTATTTCCTAGTGTTTATTGCGTCGTAAAGGCCGGGAGAGGGTTAAAACTGTGAAGGCTTATCTCGTCATATTATCCGTCGTAAGATTTGATGCGTGTATGATAATGGTTATGAAGATTTAATTAAAATATTTTTTCTTTTATTTGTTATGTTATGTTGTTGAAACTCCTGATCCTACAATAACATAAATATAAGGTAAATAAAATAATAAAAATAAAAAACACTTTATTGATGTTTCATAAACAAAGGAATTATATTAAATTCAGAAATTTCAATAGGCGGCCTTATCGCTAGGAAGCGATATCTTCCAGGCAACCTTGGCGGTGATGAAAAGTTATTTAAGTAGATTAAATAGCAAAAAAATATATAATAAAGTGCTTAATAAATAGAATATCGCGATATCTATACATACATACAGACATACATAATATACATATAGATACACAGATGATAGATAAAAGAATACATAGTAACATTAGAAAATTAAAAAAAGAGGTAAACAAGGAAACAGCGTAGTAAAGTTAAGAATTTAGAAAATAATTTAGGTTTTTCAGACTAATACATCAAAGTTTAAAAAATAACACACACACACACACACAAACAAAGACTCAATAAACCTAACCCTACATTACCAACGTGTAATTTACGTGACCGTACCGCATACAAGCGAGTACAACGCGCCAAAAATCCTTAAAGCAAGTTAAAAGCGGTTATCGTTTCAATCAGCCCTGCGGCGAAGTCTTCACACTTTGCTTTTTACGCATATTACATTATTATCACAATTCACCTGTCGGACACGCACGCGAGCCTTTTTTTCTTTTTACTAAAGGTGGTAACCGACTACGTTGACCGTAAATTAGGACAAGAGTGATGCATTTGGTACGCTAAATAGGAATAAATGACAAGTCTATGTTTATCAAACGATGCGTATCTATGGTAAATAAGTTTGGGGAAAACAAATGTGCTTTTTAGGAAGTGATAATGAATGCGAAATTTGCGTGTTTATTTTTCTATATATTTTTTAATATTTACCAACCCTTTTTGAATATTATGGATATATTATAAATACTTAGATGGATATGGCTTCAGATTGAAATGCAAATATTACATACTATTTCAGCATAAAATTCATATTTTTCTATAAGACATTTTACCTAATCATAGAAAAATGTTAACCGACTTAGAAAAATGATAAGTTTTTCAATTCAGCCATATATATGCTTTTTTTGTTACTGTCATACCATATCTGAGTAGCTTATAAATAAATAAACTTATGTAAAACGCACTAACATATTTATTTACTTATCTTTTTTAATATCACGATTTTAAGAGTAATTTGTCACCTAGAACTAGACTCAGCTATTTTTACCTATATTAAGCATTCTTATATATTTATGTACTTTCTTCTTGATCTTTGAAATTCCCTACATCGGTATTATATAAAATTCTTTAAACCAGCTTAACCCTTGCTAAGAAACTGACCCTCATTCCGACAACGGTCAGCTTAGACAAATTGTACACGGTATGTCCAATTTACTAGTGATTCCGACTGACGTTTGTCCAAATCTTCCTAAATTGCCTGTCTTTAGAAGGATTCTAGACGTTTTTGTTTTTAAAGTTTATTGATGCGTTTATTTATTTCAATATATAATTAACAGCGTTGAATATTAAAAGCCATCCTAATACAAAAAAATGTGAATAAGTGTTGTTACTAGTGGACAAAATAATCATTTCATTATTTAAGGCAAGAAGCATGTTACAGTAATAATTTGAAGTAATGAAATATTTAAACGCTACGATGTTTTGTTATTTTGAATTTTGTAGTCGATTGAATATAAATTGTTCATTATAAATCTGCATTAAATAGTAGTGATTAAATTTGCTTATTTTTCTTTCCAATATTGTGTTTTAAAGTACTTCTCGCTTAAACTAAATATAATTAATTAATTATTTTTACTTTGATATATAAGAGCAACATTCTTAACGCATGCTTTAATTAGACAAAACACTGTAGCTTTTTTAACAATATACAAACAATATCAGCTTTATCAAACTCAAGACAATTCATTGTTCCAATCTCTTCATTAGCTCGTATACAACAAATAATGAGGAGCTAAGTACAGTGCGGTTACGGGCGGCTCATTCACGGATGTGACCGCAAACGGTTGCGGTCACGACGCGTGCTAACCGCGCTTTGTTTACACAGCCGTTTGAGGGTTAAATTATGGAACTTTTCTTGTTTATTCTAATATATTGAAGCTGAAGTTGTTTGTATGAACGTACTGATCTCTAAAACTACGTATGATGTTTTCTGTTCTGTATAAGAAAGTCAGATTTTTAGGGTTATAGAAAGTAGTTTTGAAAAAAATTCGTTCGTAAAAACATTTTTCTTAAATAGCTGATTGTATTTGCTTTGTTGTACTTGTTTAAACATTAAATAAATCTATAGGTATGTGTTAAACATGAATTCTAATATATTTAACTAAAAGCATTACGGATATCGGACACAAAGTACAAAATGACTTCAGATATCAGTACAAATTTAACAATTTTGGAGTCGATTTTTTTGATCAGATTTCTACCTTAAAGCACTAACTATATTTATACTGAAATTGTTGCTATTTCTAATAATCTAACCTTTGTTTTCTCTCCTCAAGGGTAAACATTAACCATGAATAGTCCCGCGAGTTCATAGATCAACGGTCTGACATTCCACCAGGAATTCCTCTGCATAGTACTTTAGGAGGTCCATCGTTTGAAATAAATCATTGAGGGGAATGCCCGAACACGTCCGTGCAATATGTCATAGCCGGCTGTTTGTCTTGCAAAAATTCGGGGGACATCTTAAGAATGTCCGGCGAAGGGTTAGGGCAGGGCTTCTTAGGCCCGCTAAGGCATGTGTAGGGTTATCCGTGAGACCTTTCCAAAGATGCGTGGAGAAACGTTGAACTATCTTATTTTTTATAATATATCGTTTTATTATCATAGTTTGGATATCCGATGAAACAGTCACCTTCTTCACGCGTTGGGCGTCTCATTATATCGAAAGGTTAATTTAGTCGTACGCAAAGAAAGCGATTTGTAAGGAGGGTGAAAAGGAAAAAAATAAAACGAATGAGATGTCGGTATAGTTTATTTTACTATTAATTTTAAATTTTCCATGAAGATTTTCCATCCACGGCGACCGATCTTTGAAACGCTTAAGAGCCTCTGGTGTAGGCTATTCGATGTTCAATGCGGTTCGGAAAATTTCTTTTGTTTGACACTTTTACACTTGTAAACGTTGAGAAATAGTTCACATACTGATGTATCGGTAAAAGATTATTCGTTACAGTGTTTCGTTATTTGTTTTTAAGCTGAAAGTTCCTCTTACTTGTAGTAAGCACGAATTTCGCTGTTACGGGTTTTGGGTTAGCCATTACTCTTAACCAGAAGAACTTAGGATGGAAAAGGAAAGTATTTATTACAATAGGGAAGACTATTATTAAGGTTGGGAAAAATTGGTCTCCGGTGCACTGATACTAGAGGAGGACACTACATCTATGTATACAATACACCGTTTGCTTTTATATATTCCAAGTGTAATCCCTAAGGTAAGGGGTTCAACGCCCGAGAAGCAGCAATCAACAAGACCCAGGAGATTCCTTCATACCTCAGGGCTGTGTCTGAAAAAATACTAAAAAACACTGTTACTCTCACAACATATAAATTTACAAACTATTTTTATATGATGGCATAATTTGGCATTACTATTGTTATTACATCTTAAGATTATTTTACGTTTGTGGAATAAAAAAACTAAATGCTTTACTCGATACAAAACTTTTACTTTATTTAAAAAAATATTCGATGGTTTCGCTTTATCATCATTAGGCATAAATGTCACATGGCGTTATCAGGCAAATATGACATATGGTCAATACTAAAACATATATGCTTTAAAAGCTGGTAATAGACTCCGCTGATACCGCAAGGGCTCTTGAGCGATGGCCACTTACCAACAGGTGGCAATCATATAAATAAAACAAAAGATATATGTGAGATAATGTCAAATTTATAACGAATAGAAAAATTCATTCACACTTATATTAAGTATCCATACAAATCCTCCCTTGTGTAGCTATGAACTATGTACATGGACACAAATTAATCCTTAATATATAGTTGATAACAATTTAACCTATTTAAATATTCTTTGGAGTACGAGAATTGTTTTCAAGCATAGGGTACAAGTTTACATGAAGGATAGTAACACACTTATAGTCGCAGAGCAATGCAGATCATTGACCACGAGAGAGTGGGAGATCGAAACCAAAAAACGATAATAATATAAAATTACAAACCAGCACCAAAATACTAATTTTATAAAGTCCTCCTTGCAAAAACACATCAATCCTGACAAACGTTCGCTTTAGAAACATTATCATGACCCTCTGTAACGGGTGTAGCCCAGCCCCGTTGACCACATCGCCAGGGCGGTCATCGCGACGTTTTATTCGTCGTTATCTATCTGATTTATCCTCAAACCGCATCCTGTGGGAAACAATTACCTTATTGGAGGCTCTCCATCATTTGTTCCATTTGTTCAGAGGATGTAAGGATAGGGGCGGGACTGCGGTTACAGAAACAATTGTTTCAGCTTTGTTATATTTACGTCAGAGAGGTTGAGGAATGTTTTTTTTTTTGTATACGATCTTTTTGATATGACTTAACTGCAGGCAGGAATTGAGATGATATTGGAATTAATTAATTTGTAAAATGCTTCGATCTGGTCGTGGATTTTTTTTTCAAATATTCCTTAGATGTGTACTATATTATATTAAATGTATGTGTATTTGTGTATTTACAAAAGAATGAAAAATGTTTGTTTAATTAATTCGTTATCTAGTTGCGATGACACAAGCTCTGCTTAGCGTGGAACTAGATATCGCTGTGTTAAGAGCTTCGTGTGTGACCGTGTATGACCGTATACCATGTATACCAAAAACAATAAAAATAACACAGTATAACTACAACTATCATCTTTTATAATGAAAATAAAATCGAAAATATATTGAAGGTTACGTCAACATAGGCCGCGTATAACGCAACTACCCATCCTCGACGTGACTGTTGAACAATAGGCATTGTGAGTTGTGACGGACATATTGTTTTGCGCTTTCTACTGACCTTAGTGTTGTGCTAATTGTCAAGACTTACTTGTATGTAGTTAGTGGTGCAGTGTTAGGTGGTATCTTAATATATCTATTGTCGTACGGTTATAAAGATCTTAATAAGATATAAAACTCTGAACAAAAATTAATAACAATAAAATAAATTAAAAAAAACCCATTGCCGGATTACGGAGTAACTGTTACTAGAATGTCTATGGCATAATATGTCAATCGCATGACACATATCTAAGTATACACATAGATTTATTAGAATCGGATTTGTAGTTTAGGGGACATGATAAAATACATAGAAGATTCCCCAATCATTACCTTTCCTTTGCCTTAATTATAAATACAAAACCAGTTGACAAAGGAAATATAGAAGTTTTAGCATTTTAATTTATCCTCTCGTACAGACATACGGACAAAACACCTGTTTCAATTAAAATAAGCAAGGATGTGTGCGTTAGTGTCAATATAATACAACTGATAATAAATCCATTATTAATATACATTTCTCCACATATCACTTTTACCCCTGTATTTCAGATTGACGTGTTTAATATTGTAAATCGGGAAGCTACCGTTCAACTATAGTTCAAACCTGTGTTCACGTCGTCGCCACGTCATGAGATAATTTAATTATTTCATTGGCGAATATAAATTTGATATATTGTTTTAGTCTTGTGTTTATATACCAAAGACATAGAATAATAATCTAGAACCACAATATGGGCACGTAATGTGAAGACATTTCAACGTAGACAATTTTTGACATTGTCTACTTACATAGATCGTCGCCTCATTCATAGAGTTAATTTGTTATAGCAGCAAGACTATCGGTGGGATTGTGTGCGTGTCATCGAGTATAAAAACGTGCTGTTATCATCTACATTGTTATATTAAACAGTTTTGGCTTCACTGATGGCGGAACGATTATACATTAAGGGACTAACAGTCTATGCGTTAAACGTTTATAAGTTCTAGGTTATAGGTTAGGTTATTCTATGCACTTATATATAATAATATTTATACCTAATTAAATCAAACAAACAGTACTTCTAAAATTAGTTCTCAATTTCTATTGCTTGCTATATTATTGATATTAATATAAAGGTATGTGATATTGATATAATTTTCAAAAAAAAAAATACTAGGTACTTACAGTAAAACCTTAATCCCACTAATACGAGTATTATACTAACAAGCTGGTCACACGAAATTAATTCGAAATTACCCTCAAATTTAAAAGTGGCGTCTCAGGCGCTAATAGGCCTCTATATCTTTATTAAGCGAAGGGTTAAGCGAGAATTGTGCGCAATAAACGAAATGGAATAGTTAACCCTGCAGCGTTCACACTCACTTTAATTTAGTTAACTGTTCCGTTGCGCTTGGGGCCATGCAGCCGCGGAAGGGTTGACCGGGATGTAGTCTATATCGATGGTTTATTTATTTTCGATGTTTCTATTTTTTCTACGATACATCTAGATAGCTACCGTTTTCCCTTGATCTAATACCTTATAACAGTTGAGTAGATCTAAAGAAACGCTACAAGGCTACAATAATTAAAACTTTTAGCATATATATTTTTAATGTATATTGAAATAAATTACTTAATATAGCAAAAATAAAAATGTTTCTACAAAATGTATATTAAATTGTTTTCTCTTGTAATCAGCTTAATTATTTCTTTAACATTGTCAATTCACTATTTTTGCGATACTGGCTTCTATAGACGACTATCGTATATGTATAGAATAAAAACAATACACCCTAAAATGTAAAAGGTTGAAATATTTTAGTACCAACAAAATATTTAATAATTTGTAAAATAATAGTAAAGTCTTAACTCGATTTGTAAATAACTACTAAAAATATCCCAGTATAATTCCGATATACATTACCCCACTTCTACATTTATCGATAACAAACTTTGGAAAACTATAATCTCGATATTTTGACTTTTGACGGACTTTTGAGATCGAATATTTAAACAAGTTCAGTAGTCGAGTGCTCACTTCAATTGTAATAATAAGTTTAAATTATTTATTATTCAAATTATTTGTATTCATCGACAACCAATCATCGACTCGTCCCATCACTAGACTTTTCATCACTGGCTAATTTATATTGGACTATTGCACCCTCTCCGCTAAAACCTTATAATCGTTGTATGAAGCAGCCGAGTTGATTAATCGAGCTCAATTTATGCGAGAATTCGATAAATACCAGGCTTAGTTCGCATTAGACAATAATTGTTTGTAATTTATTATTATACCTTACATTTAGTAAAATAAAAAACAAAATAAAATAATAAACAATGTTTTATTTCTGAGTAAATTTGAAACAAATATTTTCAGAAAGTCTACATGGTGCCTACCACCGGTTCGGGAACTAACCCGGCGAGAAGATCCGGCATAAGTTTTTACCAAATAAGGGGGGAAAATTCATCTTTTAAAATAAAATTTACAATTCTACAACTTAAAATAAATATATACTAAATAGATAATCGTCGTTTTTTCAATACTTTGCCAATTAGTTTTATATCTTCAAATAAATTATCAAGCGATCTTCAAAAAATGAATGTTCTCAATTTTATTGTGTTTTTAAAAGTTTATTAATCTGGATGTTGGTTATTCTTTCACGCAAAATCTACTGAATGAGTTGCACTGAAATTTGGCAAGCAGGTAGATTAGATCCAAGAGTAATACTTAGTATTTACTTTACATCTCGGGCCATTTTTAGCGTATAGGTTACCCAATTAACTACAAAATGCCTTAATTTTTTTAAAACAGAAGTAGCAGTACCATAGCCATTATTAGTAACTATGTATGTTTTGCTTATTATTTCAGTAAAATAATTATACCTATTATCTGTTTGTATTCAATATGTAGATGGGAATATTCCTAATAATAACCATATTATAGTTTTTGCTCTCCACAATAAATTTTTATGGCACTTCTTGAAGCCGTATTGTTTGATATTGTAACCGCTTTTTACTACTTAACCTTTAGGGAAAAAAATGTTTGGAAAAATTTTCCCGCTATGTGTCGATATAATGAGGTATTTTAATGGTTGCTATTAAATTATGTAACAATAACAGACAGAGACGGGAGGCGAGACACCTGCTGGTCTGGTTTTGTATAAGCTTCGGCTTATATGGCGCTGTGAGTTTTTTAAATGAAATATTGTGTTTACATATTTTGTACTTATTCCCATTTATAGAGTACTTATCTTTTACTATTATTTGAAGGTATTGAATTCTAGTTTTAAATATCTAGTGTGACTAGATAAAGCAAAAAGTTTAATTAGGACGGGATATAATGATGGAGGATCTGCAACCAGTCGGTCAACGAGGAATGAATGTGAAAGCTCGAATAAATATTTTAAAATTTAAATAAGTATTTTGACTTTGTAGAACGTAACGTAATAAGATATCCTCAAAAACTTAGTTTAAAAAACTTATGTAGTCAAAATAAATCTAAACCCAACAAAAAAGGTACTTTACACAAAATATGCTCAATAAATTTTGCTGAAGTTTGTCGCCCAGTTTTATTAGACCATAGGTTAATATAGGGTACTTTTTATCCTGAGAACAAAAACTAACAAAAACATGTAAAACCAAGGGGCGTTGCTAGCTTCTAATTATAATGTCACATTAATAGACTGGAATAGTTTGTACTACGACTAATGTTACCCAGCCGCTAGGTTAGGTATCAAAACAAACTCTGTGATAAAATCTATCAATTCCAACGTGTTTTAACTAACGATCTTTTGGATTTATTTAGAAAGACATGTATTAAGAAATGTAACAATTATAATAAAATAAATAAATATTTTCAAGACATTTATACACAGCGCCATCTAGTTCCAAGCTAAGCCGAAGCTTGTGTTATGGCAACTAGATAACGGAATAAATTACATATACATACTTTTCTTTTGTAAATACATACATACAACACATAGCAACACCCAGACCCCAGAAAAATACAAATATAAATGTAAATTACAAATATATTTTTCCGGCGTGGGAATCGAACCCACGACCCTTCGCGCAGAAAGTAGTTGTGTTACCACTGCGCCAAGCGGTCGATATGAGAGATGTAAGGACTTCTATGAGCACTTTATAGGAAGACAGTCTATCGCGTGAAATTGTAGTCTTTCTAAGTTTCAATTTAATTTCCTAAAGAAACTGCTTTCCGAATTGGTGGGACATAATTGATTTGTATTGTAACACTGACGATTCAAAAATCTTACTATAGTCCGGTCAATTTAGACATCCAAGCTTACAATCATTCCGGCTAGGTTGAATATTGGCATGATAAGAACTTTTCACATTTCCTATAGAATAGTGTATTAAACAATGCAACCAATATTCAGCCAAGTCGGAATTATTGTAACTTTACCCCTATTTTAGTCTAATTTGACCGAATTACAAAGAAAGAAAGAAACATTTATTCCAAAGCACATTAAAAAAATAAGTATAACAATACACATGTGAAGTAAACAAACAAAACCCACAGAAAAGGGGAAAAAACAGTAATGCTCTGGAAGAAGACACTCTCCTGAGAGGACACTCTCTCTCTTGAGGAGCTCCAACACTGAGTGGCTCCTAAAAAAGACAGTGACTAACTAGTTAAATAAATAACAATGAAAAATAAATATCTTAGACTCACTCAATAGAAGTAGGGAGTAACTGAACAAAACAAATATATTCAAAATATAATTGTATAGATAGATAGATACATAAATAAATACTAAAGAATATAATATTATACATCAATAAAAGAGTATATTATGTTCTAAAAACAAATAAATAAAATGTGATTATACTATATGTAATTGATTTTGACTTTGACTTTCATCATTAAATATCTTAATGATTATTACAGCACCGAGGCACTGTAACATCGATTGTTAGCAGCATAGACGCTCTGAGCGACTTCCTCCAAACAAAAGCCTACGACCCGATGCTGAAACTCCTCGGAATCCATTGGGTCTTCATCTTCTTCTCCGTTATATGCTTCTTAGGCACGCTATACACGGTTCTCTACGTGCCAGAGACAAAAGACCGCAGCGTAGAAGAGATCTATGCCCTTCTAGAAGACGGCAGAAAGAAAGAGAAGAGGAAAGATATGGAGCGCGGGAAAGAAGTCAGTAGATTGTAATTTGACAGGATATAGATATTTGAATTTACGTTTAATTAAGCAGTATTATATGAATAAATGTCTAGGTTGTATTTATTTTATCTTCTTTAACGAACTTGTAACTTAATGTAACTAAGGATTTATATAAGCAATACTTTTAATGTAAGTAGATGAACAATAAAAGTATACTTTTGTGAGTATCATATTGTAAAAAATACTTAGTGACCAATACGATATTATGATCAAAAACTCTTTCATCAATACATATAATAAAAAAGTAACGAGTCGCTGTCTGTAAATGGAAGATATATGAGAAAAAATATTATAGGAGACCTTTATTAATGCAATAGAACCCAAAACAATGTTTTTTGGAATTTTTGTCTGTTTGTCTGTTTGTTTGTGCACGCTAATCTCAGAAACGGCTCATCCTATCTAGATTGGGTTTTCAATGATATATTGTGGTAAGCTTCACTTAACATTTAGTGTTTGATTCATGTCAATTGGTTGATAAATAAAAAAGTTATGGCAATTTAAAGAATCACGTTGAACTTGCTGAACGTTTTTTGGCGCGGGTTAGGCATTTTCAAAAATGCTGCCCAAAGTCACTTTTCTACGCGGGCGAAGTCGCTGGCACAGCTAGTTTTCAATATATTTTTAATGGTAATCTGATTTGAAGCGACCTCTTCCCCATGAACAGTCGCAAAGTTAAATGCCTAACGACACTACGAACCCAAAAATAGGGAATAGGTAAGGGTTTGTAACAAGGGAATAAAGGAAGTGGAGGGACAATGGGTCTCTTACCGAACGAAACGCAGTGACGTCACTGATGAGTCACCATTACTTAATGTCGATTTTCTGTGAAAGAATGGTATAGTACGCGTCATTTATGTTTAGCGATTGACGAGAATAGCTGCGCATCGGTAGAATCGCGCTTGTAATAGACGTATT